>JAMPIV010004410.1:0-105139 GCA_024509875.1 Oreohelix idahoensis | reverse complement strand
CGTGTACACAAAGCTGGGACCGAATCAACATGATTACGACATGTTGAAAAAGGCCTTACTACAGCAGTTTGAGATGACTGCCCGAAAGTTTCTGCAGTTGTTCAGAAACAGCCGAAAAGAGAGCACGGAAACATTTCCACAGTTCTCTTTCACGTCTCACGGGTTATCTGACAAAGTGCATTGAATTATCTGACCTACCTCTTTCATATGAGGGACTCCTCGAACTTGTTCTTGTGGAGCAGATAAAATCCACTTTGTCGAATGAAACTCGTAGATTTTTGGCTGAACAGGGGGCAGTCAGGCTTGAAGACATACTCAATAAAGCCGAACGCTATAGCAATGCAATGGCCGAACTTCCCAGCACTAAACGTAAACCCACCGATGAGCCATCTCGAAAACAGAATCTAGAGCAGGCATCCTATTCTTCCACTTCCTCTCAACATTATAACCAACGAGATAACAATACCCAGAAACCTCCCCAGGAAAAATCGAAATTCTACAAAACACGATCCCCCCCCCCCCCCCCAACAACAATTCTGATCAACCCAACAAGCCTACGTGGCAGCGCGGCCACCAAGGTCAAGGAAAAGGGAAGACCCCTACACCAGGAACGTCTGATCAGGGCAAACAAACCGGTGCAAACCGCATTGGATGTTTGCATACAGCCTCGAAAGGTAGAGTCAATGTCAGTGATTCTCAACCTGAGGGGGACCGACCCTCAACTCGAGGAACTGTAATTTTGAACGGTACCTCTACTACTTGTCTTTTTGACACTGGATTAAGTTTTGATTGTATTGTCGCTAGGCACCTAGTCAAACCCGGTCAGGAGACAGAGGAAACCGTCAAACTTAGTGGAGTTTTCAGGAGTGATGCACCCAGGACGCTTCCTATCGCACTGGTAGAAATACACTCTGACTTTGTCAGAGGAGTTATTAAAGCGGCCATAATGGATGATCCGATCTACCCAGTTATCCTGGGATGTAGATATGTGTTCATTGGGAGACCTAAGGAGCCGATTGTGGCAGCGGTAACCACAAGAGGGCAAGCCAAGAAGGAGAGGGAGCCTGCGCCAAACTTGTTGCCGAATGAACTGAAGGAGGCGCAACAAAAGGACCCTACTCTGGCGCCCTGCTTTAAAAAACTGCCCATGGCTAAGGACACCAGACACAACGGAGACATCTTTTCTAAGGATGGTGTATTGTATCGTAGAACGGGCAACCCGGACACGGGGAATAACCAGCTCCTAGTACCGACGCAGTACAGAAACCAGATCTTAGAAATGGGGCACTCTCTTCCCTTTAGCGGACACATGGGACAAAACGCCACTATTCAGCGAATAAAAAACCACTATTGGTGGCCAGGAATGAACTCTGACATTGTCAGGTACGTGAAATCCTGCGCCCAGTGCCAACGGGTAGCACCCAAGCACTTGACACCCCCAGTACCTATGGGGCAAATGCCAATAGTAGGGACTCCATTTGAACGGGTTGCTGTCGACATTATTGGTCCTCTGGAAAAGACCAAAAGATGGAACAGGTTCATCCTGACCTTAGTTGACACTTGCACTATGTGGGCCGAAGCCGTACCGCTACCATGCACTAATTCCAAGCATGTCGCAGAAGCCCTTGTGCAAATTTTTACACGGTTGGGATTCCCTCAACAAGTTTTGACGGACAATGGATCCCAATTCCGTAGCCTGTTAATGGAGGAGATCTTTAAGATCTTGAGGGCCAAACATATCCACACAAGTCCCTACCATCCGGCCGGAAATGGGCTCGTGGAACGTTTTAACGGTACCCTCACCATGATGTTACGTAAGCTGGGTCAGGAGAAACCGGAAGACTGGGACCAATATATATCGGCTGCCTTATTCGCCTACCGAGAGGTACCCCAAGCGTCTACGGGTTTTGCGCCAGCTACACTTTTATTTGGCAGACCTATTAAGGGGCCACTAGAAGCCTTACTTCGGTCCCTGACAGACCAGAAGGCTGACGAGACAGTCGTCTCTGCAAGCAAGTATGTATCTGAGCTTAAGGAAAGGCTAAAGCTAGGATGGGATCTAGCTACTACCAACCTTAAGAAAGCCCGCGCTAAAATTACTAAAAGATACAACAAAGCTGCAAAAGAGAGAGAACTACAACCAGGGGAGAAAGTCCTATTGCTACTTCCAACCGGAAGCAATAAACTTCGCATCGGATGGCAAGGACCGTTTACCGTCCTTAAAAAGATCTCACGTACCAACTACAAGATCTCCATCAAAGGAAAGGAGAAGGTCTTCCACATAAATCTGCTAAAGAAATATTTGGAAAGACCGGTGCCATCCTCCGAGCATCTCCTGGCTGTCGCCATAGCAACGGAAGACGAGGAAGATGATGATGGTTGCATGGAGTATCCATTGCAACCCACAGAATCCTTTAAAGATGTCAAGTTCGGCGACAATCTCTCACCAGAACAACAAACAGAAACCAGGGCTCTACTAAAACAGTACAGTGCAGTCTTAACGGATGTACCTGGTCGAACAAATCTCATTGAATTTGATATGAAATTAACAAACGAGACCCCTGTTCAAACCAGAGTTTACCCCATCCCGTACGCTAAAGCTGATGCACTTCGCGGAGAAATAGACAAGCTGCGTCAGGCAGGAATTATCAGTGAGTCTACATCTCCTTACAGCTCGAGTGTAGTGCTGTTGCAGAAGCCCAATAAGGAAGTTCGGCTGTGCATTGATTACAGGTTGCTAAACGCTGTAACGGAATTCCAGCCCGAACCTCTCCAAACTGTTTCTGAGTTGTTCACCAAGCTCAGCAAAGCAAAGATCTTCTCCAAGATTGACCTCAGCAAAGGTTATTATCAAATACCAGTCAAGGAGGAAATTAAACCTTTGTTAGCTTTCAGCACTAGTGAAGGACATTACACATTTAACGTGATGCCGTTCGGTTTGCATAACGCACCAGGAGTGTTCACCAGGATGATGAGGAAGCTTCTAGAACCTTTGCAAAGTCCCCATATCCATAATTTTATGGATGACATATTAATTGCATCGGAAACCTATGAAGAACATATTGCTACGGTTGCTATGCTCCTCAGGAGACTACAGGAAACGGGTCTCACAGCCAGACCTAGCAAATGTCTCATCGGGTTTGAACAGTTAGACTTCCTGGGGCACACTATTTCTCACGGATGCAGTTGGCCTATTAAGAAGAACGTGGAGAAAATAGTGGCAGCAAAAAGACCCCGAACGAAGAAAGACGTACGTTCCTTCATATCGCTATGTGCATACTATCAGAAGTACATCCAGAACTTCAACGGACTGACGGCACCTCTGACTGACCTCACAAAGAAAGGTTGTCCTGATAAGGTCATATGGGATCAAAAGTGCGAACACGCGTATAGCACTTTGAAAGGACAGTTGTCTGCATACCCCATCTTGAGGTTGCCTGACCTCAAGAAACCTTTTGTACTGAGAGTCGACGCGTCAGGTCAGGGCATCGGGTCAACACTGCTTCAAGCCGATGACAGTGACCTGAACATGCTATTTCCAGTTGCCTATGGCAGTCGGAAATTAAATAAAGCGGAACGGAACTACAGCGTAGTTGAAAGGGAATGTCTTGCTCTGATTGACGGTATCAGACGCCATCATGAGTTTCTTTATGGTACATCGTTCACGGTGCAAACAGACCACGCTCCGTTAGCATTTCTTGGTGCCAATAAAGAATTTAACGCAAGGATCATGCGTTGGGCGCTTCTTTTAAGCGTTTATTCTTTCAAAGTGGAATATATTCCGGGAAGACAGAATGTCGGGGCTGATTTCCTGAGTAGAAACTGGTCTACAGAGGAAGAAGAGCAAACTGAAGATACCACTCATCCTAAAATCACCAATCAGGTCACCTCCATTGTCAAAAAATGAAAACATGAAAAATGGTTTCATGTCTAAAAGTGGGGACGATTGTGACGTACGTCTAGTTTGACAAGTGAATTCTCCCTGATATGATGGATGATTTAAAGGGACTTTTAGCTTTTCATAACATTAGAACCCCTGAACATTTGTTGTAGCTTTTCGTTTGCCAGAACTCATTCCACCGGGACTCATGTAGGATACAGCGACGAGATCAAAGAGACAGACCGAGGGATCTTAGGGGAGACTATCAGCGCTATCAAAGACAGTAGTTTTCCCTGATACGAGACGCAGTTGCTTGCCGCTAATTTCGCGTCTCGGTGTCAATCGAGGAACCGAGCGAACGGGGGAAAGCGAAACGGGCAGCAGCGAGCGGATACGAAGACCAGGGGGCGGCTTCTTCTCTTGATTTGGCGGTCAGATCCCCAAAAGTTCGTGAGATCAAATAAGTTGTCAAGTTTATCATGTCCCACTCAACTTACATTCCATTTTAGCTAAATAGACCATGAAGAACTAGACACGTTATCACTCGCTGGCCAGACCTTTACAGAAGCACTAGCTTTATTGAAATCTTGTTATAGATTTTCCCCTGGATTTTATATATATTTGCAGTGATTTCTAATTCTGTGCAAAGCGGTAAAATATATATTGTGTAAAGTGATCAGTGGTCTAGTCATTCTATTTCAAGGGATTTTGTGTTAATTTAAATCTATTTAATTAAACCATCTCAAGAGTTCCAGTTTTAAATATAATGATCTATCTATTACATTATTTCAAAAGATAATAGATGCTTAAATTAACTTTTAAAGTCGCGAAGGAATTTATAATTAATAAATTCAGTTAAGTCCTAGTTTTATAGATGTGGGTTTTTAACCACTAGAATTCGCGCAGTGTTTATTAAATACATAATTAAATACGCGAGCATATATATAATAGGCTTAACGGGAAATTCATCGCGCTTTAGAAGGTTATTTGTTTTCGGTATATTACATGTCTTTTTTTTTCTTTCATACAGAGTGATCGTAACCTGTGCGATCCCAGCATTAAGAAAGCAATAAAGAAATCAATCTAAGCAAGGCAAAGCATAAACAGTGTGTAGAGTTCCCCTGACGCAGAACTTGTTGAGACTGTGTAAATTTTTAATCTTTGAGGCGATTCTATGTTTGGAATTCCGCTATCTAACTTATAGCAAAGAAAGCACACCCAAAGACAAATTTAACGCACCATCAAACAACTTAAGTCGTAACGGGAAGAAGAACACTGGCCCGAGCTTTGTTAGTTTACTGACACAGAGAGATAATTCATAATTTCCTGAACAGTGATGTGACTTAGTTTTCTCACTGGACTTAAACCATACCTCACGGATAAAGTGTACCAGCACGCGTAAGAATTTTATTATCAGCGGCATAGCCAAATAGACCACACCATCCTCACCCCGGTATCAGAGACCGTGCCCTCCCATAGAAACTGTTATTAAGAAAAGAGACACAACTACAGATTCATTTTCCAGCGATTACGGGACCCTTTTATGTGCTGACCGCCTACCCGATAATCTGGGGCTAGAACTTGAACAAACACTCATACATTTAGTTGAGGTGTAACTGATGTTGTGTTATTCTATGGAGTGCAAGATTTTTTCACAATCGGTAAGTGAGAGCAAGATGAGTGAAGGCCTTTGCTAGCGCGTGTATGAATGACAGGAAATTAATTCTTTTGTGTGACCATTTTGTTAACTTGCTTACCTGGTAACATATATCTTTTCTGTATACCCTACATTGTTCCTTTAAGTGGGATAGTTGATAATTTGTTAACTCTGTTTAAAACCACCTCCTTTCCATTTGCTTAGTAAAGGGAAGAACAGCTGGGAAGAACAGGTTTTTTTTTCTATCACTTATACCTAACTTGGTAACACCTCTTTCAGAGTAATTAACTTTACTGTTAGGTTAACGTACCCGTGTTCCTGATATTATCTATCTCTGGACTGGGTTTGTCTTTGTCTAATGAGCGGGAAGGGCTTAGTCGATACCAATCTTCTTCACCCCCCCTCCCAAACTTGTTATTTGCATTTGTGTACTTATGATAATTTATGTAATATCTGATATTTTTAGTGATTGATGTTTAAAGTGAATAAAATCACCTAAACTCATTTAGTTCTGTGTGTTGGATATACCCAAAGCCCAACATTTCCCCTATTCGTTTAATATAGTTTGTATCAACGTCGTGTGTGTGTTTGAAAACACCAAATCGGAGCGCGCAGATGCGAGTCTGGAAAACTGGCAAATAATTGTTTGACCAGGAGAGTGAAAGAGAAGATTGAGAGACACGATTTGTCGTAAATAAGTCTGTCTTTACTCTCCTCTAGCACGCTGTGAAGTAACTATTAAATCTCTACATTTTCTATCACTGAGCTTTCCATCATCATTTTCCACTCTAAACCGGACCACTATTTCTACGACTCTTTTCTCTCCAAAATAAATTTACGACAATGGGTTGAGATGACATACTTGCACGTGTTGCATCGTGTCCGACCACAGGGTAGTGTGCCAAAGTGAGTGGCATTCTCCTTTGGGAGAAGGCTGTGAACAAGAAGATCCTTCAAGTTCTTGTCGCGTCTATATGCCACCAAAGGTGCTACACCGAATACTTCTTGGGTCACAGACTCTGCTTGGAGGAAAGGGAGGTGGCGGAAAAAGATCTGTTTGACTGCAGTAGTGTGAGGGTGATGGGTCAAGATTAATTTGACTCTATCCGAAGTGGATTTATAGTGAGGTTTGAGGGCCTCCTGACGATAGATGGGGAGCACACGTTGGAGAGCAGAGGTGAGAACATGTTCAGGATAAAGTCTGCTACGAAAGAAATGCAACATCTCATTGGCTCGGAAGTGGAAGTCATCGTCGTGTAGGCACAAACAGCGGAGGCGGAGAAGTTGTGAAAATGGAAGGGAGTCCCGACAAGCCCGAGGATGAGAAGAGGTATACAGAAGGTAGCTGTGGGCATCTGTCGGCTTGTAGTATACTGAGGTATTAAGGCCGGATGGCGTGATAGTAATGGTAATGTCAAGAAAGTTGGCAGATACTGTGGAGATGAGGGAGGTGAACTTGATGGTGGGGTGAAAGTGGTTGACAAAGTCGATGTAGCGTATAAATCAGTCTCAGACGTATCTGTGAGACCTATGCCATCATCGATATATCTGCGGTAAAGCCTGGGGAAAGGACCGGAGTATTGTTGCCATATCTGATGCTCCACGTGGCCCATGAACAGGCAGGAATAGCTAGGACCCATCTTCGTTCCCATGGCAACACCACTAATTTGGTAAAAAACTGACCATTGAATTAAGTTGAAGGACCAGTTCGGCAAGACGGAGAAGAGTGTCAGTGGATATAGAAGGACAAGTGCACTGGTCAAGAAAAAGCCGAAGAGCTCGGAGACCATCAGAGTGGGGAATTGAAGTATACAGAGAGCAGACGTCTAACAAGAAAAGACGGTAGGAGAGGACATAAAGTCGAGGAAATTGAGGGGAACTGCGGTAAGACGTGGAGTACAATGGATGGGTGTGGAAAAAAAATCGAAAAAAGGTGATTCGTCTTACGAGGACAAATGAAATATATGAAACAAGCACAAGTACAGTGAAAGCTATAGAGCAGAAGGTCAACAAGTTCATGAGGAAATGGCTAGGGATTCCATTAGGTCTGTCAGATGTAGCACTGTACTGCAAAAGTCAAAACTTCTGATTCCCTTCAAGTCAGTTGTTGAAGAGTACAATGTTGTATGTGCACCTTGTCACTGTTGCATGTTTTTGTCGAGTCTTTCTTACTATGTCCAATTTAAATCTAAATGTTCTGTGTTCCATGTGCCATGCGGGAAGGTTGGGAGGAGACCTACGTGGGGTACATCCCAGTTTCCCACCAGGGCCCACGTTAGGCGTTCTTTAGGGACTTTTGCAGATTTCGGTCCATTGTGCTTTGTTGTCTGTGACAACTTATTGTTTAGACGTGACGTGCAGTTTTTGTTGTTGTTATTGTAATATTCTTCTGTGCCTTAGTTTCATGATTGACTTTGTTTGTAATTTTCATTCCCCATCTTGCTATCCCTGATTTCTATACAAATTTTCTATTTATACCCTATGCTGTTGCTTGTCTCGTCTCTTCTTTTTTCGCAGTGTCATTGCATTTTTTGCAATTTTTTTCTTTATTTCTGATTTATTCTTTCTTTGATTCTGCGAACGTTTTCATTTGTACTTTAATATGTCGTCTTTGTATCAGTTGGTCTCTGTATCTTCTTCATATATTGACTATCTTATATGCTCTATAGTTTTTCTCTAGTGCATGATTTATTGCTTCATTATTAATTATATAGTAATATAAGCATTCCCATAATTAAGAGGAATTTAAACATAGGTTCATTGGACAAGGACCTATCACACATTAATTGGGTAATACTTGTAATTTCTTAAAGAACTATTTAACTGGGTGAATTGGCAACTCATATAATTCTACAAGATGTCTAAATTAGACTATTTTATCAAGCAAGGAAAGGCGCTTGGTATGGACCCTGATAAGTCAAAGCAATTCCCAACCACTGAATATGCGAAAGCCCAAAAACAGGAATTAAAGAAATTTCAGATGGAGGAACGAAAACGTCAGATGGACGCGGAGTAAAAGAAACCAGATGGAAGCTGATAAACAGAAACTTCAGATGGAATCTGAAAAACATAAACAGCAGATGGACGCTGAAGCACATAAAATGCAATTAGAAGCTACTGAAAACTAAAACCGTAGACTTCATGAACAAAAATTATTGTCTTTGGAACTTGAGAAGATTAAATTTATCAATGGTAATAATGCACACAATGCTCCTGATGCTCGAGCGACCAAACATAAGAACCATTCTGGTTCTTACAAGATCAGATTACCTCCATTTATACCTACTTCCGGCGATATCCTATTCCATCTGAATAGATTCGAAGCCATACGTGAGTCTCATAAGATAGATAAATCAGAATATTGTACACGACTTACGGAACTTCTCACATGAGAAGCTTTGGCCGCAATTTGTATGGTGGAAGGACCTAACAAAAATGACTACAATACTGTCAGAAGTATTCTGTTAAAAAAATACTAACTTGATGAAGAGGATTATCGGCTCCGTTTTAAAACCATATTACCAGAGAATGGAAAGGACTTCTCGGAATTCACTGCAAATATACGTCTCACATTTTCTCGCTGGGTTGAGCTTTCCAAAATAGAGCACACTTATGAAGCCCTTATGGAATTAATGCTCCGTGATAAAGTTATGTCTTCAGTCAACCCATTATTTCTCTCGTTCCTACATGAGCGAAGGCCCTCTAACATGACAATTGCTGACGAAATCGGTTGTCAATATTTAACCGCACATCCAAACATGTCTGTTAGCAACTCTATCGTCAGAGAAGCTTTACCAGTGGCATCAGCAATGCCTTACAATAATAACTTGCGACATAGGTCACTGATAAAGTTGATATTTAGTTGGATATAATATATGTTGATAAAGTACACCAGAACACTCCTAGGCGGGAAGACAGGCGTCTATCATCATCAGTTGACAAGATCCCTATGGTGTTGCCTGCCCCACTGTAGTGTATGGAATGTCAACTTGACCTACGCAGTGTTGTGTAGACATGGATGGAGTGTATAATGTGCGAATGATGATAAGGGTTCGTGTTGTTGACAAATGTTCTCTTCTCACACTCATGTATGACCGGAAGTCATCGACACCAACGACTGTGTACCTTTTCTAAAGTTTAATTGGACGTACACACTCGACAGCACAGATAGTGACAAATCACAGGTTGCCATAATACATCATAGTACAGTGGACAAATGGTCTTGCAATGTTACATGGGCACTCATGTAGAATAATGGTATAATGGACTGTCAATAGCCAAGCACTCAGTATCGCCCATACATATATCATCTGACGTCACTGACTGAGCACGTCAGCTTGTAAACAATATTTCAGATGACTTCTAAACCTAATCTCGTTTAGCAACGATTCTTCAACATAATGTTCAGCACATATTTTTCCATATAATAATATTGAACCGCTAACAATGGGTTCTCATGTGTAGCAGTGATCTCTGGACTGATCAAGCGATAATACGGGCATCCCTTTTCTCTTCTTGAAAGTCCTACATGTTTTGGTTCCAAGATGGCTCCACTCGTGAACTGTCACTCACGTTTGAATACAGATAATGAATCTGTTCTAAAGTTAGTCATTCATACAACATTTCGTTGCTCTGTAGATTTGGTCATGAACAATAGACTGCATTCTACAGAATATAGTGCTGCTAGGAATCGAAGTCGTTTTTCATCGAGTCAAATATATTCTCTTAAACATTCAAATCGTAATTATCGACAATGGTGGCTTCGATCGAGAGTTCATAAGAGTATCTTTGATTACCTTGGTAGAGGGAATATGAAACTGCCATTCCTTGGCAAGATGAATAAACACTGGGGTAAAGCATACACGATAGGTCTAGACGACTATCACTTTCCCCAAAACCACTGAGATCACTTTTCAAGGCATCAAGCCGACATAGCAAAACACACACATTCCCTATCAGGACGAAGCCAAATCACCCCACTCAAGCGACACATCCGCCGAATAGCCTTTGACCTCTCTAGAGACAACAGAACATATAGTTCGACTTAGATATGTAAAGATATACAGATATAAGACAGACTTGTCCTACTCAGACAAACAATACACATAAATTCAGGCCATAGATATTCTGAAGCAAGAACAATCTATTATTACCCAAACAACGAATAAATCGCAGTAAAATGTATTTATCCGCGGAGTTCAAGGGAAGTAACTCAATAATGACTTTCCCTTAAGCACTAAAAAATTACCTATGTATAATATTGTAAGATATCAAAGACTGCACGTAACAGTCTTACCACACCTCCCGGGAAAAAAAAAAAAATGGAACATTTTTTTTTTTTTTTTTTGAAATACATCTAGGAGCAACGTACAATAGGCTCACAACGCATGAATAATGCGCAGATGAAAATATCAGGAATACCTATAACGCCTAATATGAGGCTAAGTCGACTTATGGAGCGACTGGTGAGAATGTGTCTCATAAACTGAGAGAAATTATTTCTCTACAAGTATATTTTTCCAGGAAGGTGTCATCAAAGTATAATACAATTCTGGCAATTACACAATGCCTAAAAAATTCATATCATCACTACGTATTAGATATCTTAAATTTATGATTTATGAAGTAAAAATCATCAAAGCACAGCGGTGAATAAACATACATGAACCGCTATGTAGTGATACAATCATTATATTATTAAATTACAAATGTGTATCTATCATGATATAGAAAAGGAACTACTATAGAACTAGACATATCAAGAAGTCTAAGCCCTAATAGTTATGTGGAATCATGTGGGCATCTTGACAGAATGTCTGCCATCACATTATCTGATCCCCGAATAGCTCGCACAGAGAAATGAAAAGGTTGAAGAGCAATTGCATATCGAGTAGACCTCGAGCTCTTCAAATTCTTACTCTGTATAGCAGTAAGAGCTTTTTGGTCTGTTTCTACTATGAAATGTGCGCCTAGAAGGAATCTCTGTAGTTTGAGGATCGACCAAACCATAGCTAATAGCTCACGGTCTAAAACCGAATAATTCCTTTCTGCCGCATTAAGTTTTCTGGAAATATACATTACAGGATGCAGAGTTCCAGAGTACTCTTGCATTAGTGCCGCTCCAATCCCAGTGGATGAAGCGTCACTACGAAGAACGAATGTCTTATCTTTAGTGGGTAGCACTAAAATAGGTGGTGTTGAAAACAGTGTTTTAATCTTATCCAGAGAGCATTGGCATTCCTGAGACCAGTGGACCACATTAGGCGAACCTTTCTTTAGAAGTGTTGAGAGAGGTGCCATGATAGAGGATAGATTCTGAATGAATCTGCCATAAAATTGAATAAGACCTAACAGACTTCTCACCTGTTTTTTTAGTCTTAGGGATTGAGATGTTAAGTATCTTACTAGTATTATGGTCCTCTGTCTTTAGGAAACCATGACCAACTCGGTGGCCTAGGAAAGAAATTTCGCTAAAACCAATATAGGCTTTAGAGGGTTTCGCTGTCAGGTTGTGCTCACGCAAAGTAGACAGCAATTCATCTAACCCTGAATAGTGATCTTCCCAAGTATCGCTGAAAAGACAGATGTCGTCTAGATATGCAATGACATCTGACCGATAAGATAGGATTCGGCGCATCATGCGTACGAACGTAGCTGGTGCGTTCATAAGACCGAAAGGCATAAAATTCCATTGGAACAAACCTCTAGGTGTTGAAAAAGCCGTGAGAGGTTTGGCGCGTTCAGATAAAGGAACTTGCCAATATCCCTTAGACAAATCAAGTTTAGTGAAAAAATGAGATTTGGAGAGTCGAGTAAGTAGCTCTTCCAGTAAAGGCATAGGTTCGGCATCGAACTTCGTTACTTGATTCAATTTTCGATAGTCAACGCAAAGACGTATGTTATTGTCTTTTTTACGCACAATAACCATCGGCGAAGAATACGCAGAGGTGGATGGTTCGATTATTTTCAAATCTATCATCACATCCAACTCTTTCTCGACCTGTGCTTGGAAATGTATAGGTATAGGATAAGGTCTAACCCTAATAGGAGTATGGTCAGTTAGCACAATGTCATGTTGAATGACATTAGTTTGTCCAGGGATGTCAGTGAGTACATCCTGAAATGTTTGCAACATAGTTGAAACTTGTCGCTGTTCTCCTAGAGACAAATCAGGAGAGACAGTAACGTTCTTCCATGATTCACTGGAATGAAGTGGGATCATTGGAAGAGGAAGATTTACATCTGAAAAACTTGTTTCCTCATCCTGTATCACGGACAGTGATGAGTAATGACCATGTGGTACTGGAGAATTGTCCGTTGCTTGGAAAATGGGTTGCAAATAATCCGGACGTTCATGGAATTCAGTAAGCATATTGATGTGGAAGGTTTTATGCTTCCCATCAATATCGACAATATAGTCGACATCGGAAATTTTCGATATTATATCGTACGGACCTTTCCAAGAAATAAGCAATCTGTTTTCCCTACAAGGTAGTAATACAAATGCTTTGTCACCAGGACAAAGTTGTCGTAAGCATCTCTTCTTATTGGCAAATTGCCTTGCCTTCTGTTTCGCAAATTCAGAAGAAGAAGTTGCTAATTTGCATGCTTCGATAATCTTTTGTCTCAACGCGATGACATATTCGTAGGATGACTTTGTGTCATCGTCAATATTGTCAGATGTTATGAGATCGTGAAGCAACGACATAGGGCCACGCGGACGCGCGCCAAAGACGAGTTCAAAGGGAGAAAATCCCGTATGTTCATTGGGTACCTCTCTGTAAGCGAAGAGGGCCGCAGGTAAAACTCTGTCCCAGTCTTGAGGATGATCCTCAGTTATCTTCCCCAGTAAGTTTTTAAGTGTTCTATTAAGGCGTTCGACCATACCATTAGACATTGGATGGTAGATACTACTTAAAGATCTATCTATCTGCAGGGTAGACATTACTTGAGACATGGTATCTGATATTAGTTGGGTGCCATGGTCTGACAATATCTCTCCGGGGAACCCCAGACGAGAAAATATAAGCCAAAGAGCATCTGCAATATCAGCAGTAGTAATGCTCTTCAGAGGAATAGCCTCTGGCCAACGTGTGCACATATCAACACACGTCAAGATAAACTGATGTCCTCTGGCAGACTTGATCTTAAATGGACCAATAATGTCTATGGCCATTTTTTGAAACGGCCGAATAGGAATGTCCGCCGCCTGAATGGGTGCAGCATGCCGTGGACCTTTGGATTTAACTTCCTGACATACTTTACAAGATCGACAATAAATCCGTATGTCCTTGTTTACCAATGGCCAAAAGAAAGCCGCAAGGACTCTTGACTTAGTACGGGAAAAACCCATGTGTCCAGCACACTGAGAGTCGTGAGCGTGCTGCAAAATTTTAACTCTCAAATTCTTGGGAACCAGGATTTGAGAATGACTTGACGTAATGGAGTCTTGAACCATACGTACAAGTACGCCATTCTTCTTTGTAATCCACGATTTACGACTTGTGTCCTTATTCGGATCACCTTTAGTTGCAAGAATGAAGAATTTCTTCAGAGTGGGATCATCTTCTTGCTGTTTTATAAACGAGTCACGAGAAATTACCAAGGGATTATCTTGGTTATGCACTTCATTATCTTCAGTAGATGAAGTTTGAGGCACATTAAGAGCCTGAGCTCTAGTGACTACAGCGTTAGCAATCTGCATGTTTTGCCTTTCCCAAGTGGAAATTTGTTGCGGAGTGCATTCCTTGACTCCATGAATGCGACCGATGATGAGGTCAGCGATCGGATTCGGAAGAAGACATGCGTGTACATCTCCTGTAAAGAAAGGAGTAGCAATCCTAATGATAGCGGTAGAGTATTTCTCTAATGTGCCGCCAAATGTTACACATTTGACTACTTGTCCAGTGGCACGGGAAGGATCTACGAGTGACTGCCTAACACCAATTGTGGTGCATCCAGAATCAAATAGCACAGAGACTGGATTGTTATTCACTAAACCCTTATGTAAGACAAGAGACCCTCTTCCATCATGCGCGACTGATGCTGGAAGAGCAGGAAGAGGATGGCCACAGCTTAAAGTAGTCACTGTGGTTGGCTCAAATAACGTTTTGCATTGGGGGCACTGAGATGCTCTCCCAAAATCAAAAGCGGCACATGCCATATTACTAGCATCATTATTATCTTTACTCTGTTTATAGGCTTCATGGGACTCTTGTTGTGCAGAGTTTGCCTGAAAATGTGGTTTATGTCTTTTGTATTGAGATCTACCTCGGTTATTATCACCTCTGTAGTTATTGTTACCTCTATTGTAACCCCTATTTGGGTTTGAGTCATAGTACCCTTGGTTACCATTATCATATTCATTATAATGAGTATCTCTGTAATTATGATCTTGTTGACTCCAAGACGGATAACCCTGATAGTTTCTATAATTACTTCCTCTACGGAAATTCCTATAATTATGACCACCCCTGTGTCGAGAGCTATCAGGTCGTCTCCAGTTCTTTGAAGAAGAACCCTGAAATGATTGGTTACCTTGGTTTTGATAACTATTATGGTTACCTTTTTTATCAAATCTGTTTTGAGGTCCCTGAAATCTGTGTGAATAATTGGGATTGTATGGTGTTGCTGAAGCAACTGGCATACTCTCCTTAATCTTAGTGTTGCCAAAAGTCACGTCGGGGTGTGCAGTGACATATTGGGAACAATATTCTTCCATTTCTTTTAGAGATTTAGGTTTACGCTCATGTATAAATTCAAGGAAAGGTTTGTTCACACATGACATAATCTTATCTCTGAGCAACAAATCCATAAGTCCTTCATACGTTTTTTCTGTTTTGGAAAGCTCAATCCAACGATCAACTGTGAGACGTGCCTTTGCAGTGAATTCTGAGAATTCTACCCCCGTCTCAGGTACCATCGTCTTAAATAAAAGGCGATAGCCTTCCTCACTTAGCTGATATTTTTTTATCAAAGCCGCCCTAATGACATCATAATTATCCTTATCTGCTTCTCCTACAAGGCATAATCTAGTCAAAGATTCACCTTTCAAGTTTTCTGATAATTGATTAGCGTATTGTGATTTATCCACATTATGTGTACGACAAGAACGTTCAAATCTATCCAGCCAGAATGTAATATCGTCACTGGACTGATTGAACGGTGGAACCTTAACCTTGTAAGTAGAAGGTTTACCATTACCACTAGATGCCTGATTAACATTACTCATACTTGTCAATCTCAATTTCTCCAACTCAAATTCATGTTCTCTTATTGCTTTTTTCTCTTCAGCATCTAATCTTTTTTGTTCAGCCTCCCTGTCTAATCTTTTTTGTTCAGCCGCAGCTTCTCTTTCCAATTTTTTTTGTTCAGCTTCACTGTCTAATCTTTTTTGTTCAGCCGCAGCTTCTCTTTCCAATTTTTTTTTGTTCAGCTTCCCTGTCTAATCTTTTTTGTTCAGCTTCACTGTCTAATCTTTTTTGTTCAGCTTCACTGTCTAATCTTTTTTGTTCAGCCGCAGCTTCTCTTTCCAATTTTTTTTGTTCAGCTTCAAATCTCCTTTCCTCTACCTGCATCTGCAATTTCTTTTGTTCAGCAGCAGCCTCAGCTTCTTTTTCTAATCTTTTCTCTTCCGCCATAGCTTTTCTTTCTTCTGCAGCTAATCTTTTCTCTTCTGCAGCTAATCTTTTCTCTTCTGCAGCTAATGCTTTGTCATATTGAGCAACTGCCCATTGTTCTAATTGTTGACCAGTCTTATCAAGAGCTTTCCCTTGAGTAATGAAATAATCTAGAGTAGACATGATGCCTAACAATAATACTAATCACCTGAATCAATAATAATACCCCAAGTTCTCAATGACCTGATTAATCAGTATACTATCCCAATATCTGTGGGTCACAAGCCTTTAATAAGGTCTTGTATAATAGTAATAATAATCAGGTACTGGTCTATACCATAATCCAAGTGCAGTGCACAGGCAATTGTGTCTTATGAAATATACCCATATAAAACATATGTCAACCAACAGAATACATAAAGTACAAATAGGACTGACAATACAAGAACGTTTGCAGAAATCAAAATAAATCAAATAGGGAAATCAATGAAGATAATCACTGAATCTGCAAAGAATAACAACACAAATGACGTCACAATATATGAATATAAATTATGAATAGAACTGAAAGATAGAAAAGGTTAGACCAACAAATTACAAACAAATCAAAACAAAACTAAAGAACAAAGAAATATTACAAAAATAACAATAATTACAGACTTCACAGCTAACACAAAAGCAACAGTTGTCGCAGCAAATTTTCAATCAAGAAAATTGCACCTATAGAAAACGCCCACAACGGACCCTCTATGACGTGGGATACTCTGTTGTGAGGACGCCGCCCAACCTTAAACACAACCCGCTGACATAGAAACTAACATACTATACAAACAAATAACATGTAAACATAAATATATATAAATTATGTGTATGATAGTATGTGTTGCAAAATAGGCTCAGTCTTACAGTAATGGCAAAGTTATTTTTCATGAAAACAAACAAACTGCCACTTTATTCAATTAAACATTCTGGCCTTAAATATTAAAGTTCATATATGGCAAACAAGAAGATCCATCGATGAAACCAGGACTTCTTAGTTCACAAATACTGTCTTTCTGTTAACACTGACAAGAATTGATCCAACTGTTCTGTGAAACTCTATAATGTCTAATGTAAAAAATGTCAACAACGCTGACCTACATACTGCATTCACTTGACAGGTCACGTGACGAAGCGTTGACAAAGAGCAAACCAATACTGCAAGTGTGTCGTATCAGCCACAGGAAACGGTCTGGTATCGGTAATCTGTTGACTTCTGAATTTCTGCGAGGTCAAACCCAGAAAGCTGGTCCACCAGTTGATAAAGTTGATATTTAGTTGGATATAATATATGTTGATAAAGTACACCAGAACACTCCTAGGCGGGAAGACAGGCGTCTATCATCATCAGTTGACAAGATCCCTATGGTGTTGCCTGCCCCACTGTAGTGTATGGAATGTCAACTTGACCTACGCAGTGTTGTGTAGACATGGATGGAGTGTATAATGTGCGAATGATGATAAGGGTTCGTGTTGTTGACAAATGTTCTCTTCTCACACTCATGTATGACCGGAAGTCATCGACACCAACGACTGTGTACCTTTTCTAAAGTTTAATTGGACGTACACACTCGACAGCACAGATAGTGACAAATCACAGGTTGCCATAATACATCATAGTACAGTGGACAAATGGTCTTGCAATGTTACATGGGCACTCATGTAGAATAATGGTATAATGGACTGTCAATAGCCAAGCACTCAGTATCGCCCATACATATATCATCTGACGTCACTGACTGAGCACGTCAGCTTGTAAACAATATTTCAGATGACTTCTAAACCTAATCTCGTTTAGCAACGATTCTTCAACATAATGTTCAGCACATATTTTTCCATATAATAATATTGAACCACTAACAATGGGTTCTCATGTGTAGCAGTGATCTCTGGACTGATCAAGCGATAATACGGGCATCCCTTTTCTCTTCTTGAAAGTCCTACATGTTTTGGTTCCAAGATGGCTCCACTCGTGAACTGTCACTCACGTTTGAATACAGATAATGAATCTGTTCTAAAGTTAGTCATTCATACAACATTTCGTTGCTCTGTAGATTTGGTCATGAACAATAGACTGCATTCTACAGAATATAGTGCTGCTAGGAATCGAAGTCGTTTTTCATCGAGTCAAATATATTCTCTTAAACATTCAAATCGTAATTATCGACAATGGTGGCTTCGATCGAGAGTTCATAAGAGTATCTTTGATTACCTTGGTAGAGGGAATATGAAACTGCCATTCCTTGGCAAGATGAATAAACACTGGGGTAAAGCATACACGATAGGTCTAGACGACTATCACTTTCCCCAAAACCACTGAGATCACTTTTCAAGGCATCAAGCCGACATAGCAAAACACACACATTCCCTATCAGGACGAAGCCAAATCACCCCACTCAAGCGACACATCCGCCGAATAGCCTTTGACCTCTCTAGAGACAACAGAACATATAGTTCGACTTAGATATGTAAAGATATACAGATATAAGACAGACTTGTCCTACTCAGACAAACAATACACATAAATTCAGGCCATAGATATTCTGAAGCAAGAACAATCTATTATTACCCAAACAACGAATAAATCGCAGTAAAATGTATTTATCCGCGGAGTTCAAGGGAAGTAACTCAATAATGACTTTCCCTTAAGCACTAAAAAATTACCTATGTATAATATTGTAAGATATCAAAGACTGCACGTAACAGTCTTATAGTACTGATCGTAACTTTGGTAGGGGATATTACCGAAATTTCAGATCTCACCAAGGGAATCAATTCCGTAGCAATTCTTCTGCTCCGAGGAACTGGCGACAATATAATGAACCTCAACATTTTACCAAATAATGATAGATCTATTCGACATGCTAATTCAGCTCAACATGAGCCTCAAGTGAGATTAAATCAGGGTGACAATAATACTGTTACTAATGCTGCTGCTTTTTGTGCTTTTGATTTTGATCGTGCATCACAGTGCCCTGAGTGCACGACTTTACTTCAGCCTGCAGCAGTTACTACCTTAAGTTGCGGCCATCCTCTACCGACTCTTCCAGCCTTGTCTGCTCATGATGGAACAGGTTCTCTAACACTACACAAGTGGTTTGTAAACAATATACCGGTTTCTGTACTCCACGATTCTGGGTGCACGACGGTTGGTATTCGTCAGTCACTAGTTCCCCCATCTTGTGCTACAGGTAATGTCGTAAAATGTGTGACATTCGGGGGAACAGTTGGTTGAGACTTTTCCAACTGCCATTGTCCACATTGCCACCCCATTTGTTTACGAGGTATATAAACGTATGCATGCTCCCGAATCCGATCGCAGATTTTGTCGTCGGACAAATCCACGGGTTAAAGGTGTGTACTCCAGTACAAATTGCTGCTTGGGAACAGCAACATCACTTTCCTTCTGCCACATTTACGACTAAGGTTCAATCTTATCCCCAGATACGTTCTGCTAATGTAGTGGGATATTGCAGTACTAATAATACTGTTGTTCATCATACCAATTTTGGTGCTTCTTTGAGCCCAGGACGTCATACTTTAGTTCATTGTTGCTCAAATTATAGTTCTTCTTTGAGTAGAATTAAGGAGGAAGATCCCCCTGTCTTGTCTGACACACATGCCAATTTTATTACAACGGCTGAATCTACATCCAGTCACGTTGGTTGCAACTGCTTTTATGCAATGAATAGTGTTTTCTTTGCCAAATGTACGGACTTAGTGAATTTATTTATCTTGTGGGTATATTTACCTTTCTTATTGGTCCGGTTAGCTCAGTACCTTCTTGGTCTACGAATTTTTGTCGTACTCACTGCTTTACTTTTAAACTTCGACGCGTATCCAAATTCATTCATGCCTGGTTTAGCGTCTGTATTGCATATCTCATGTTTCTTTCATTGACCAGTACACAGGCTTTGACATCATTTCAACCTTTTAGAGATATGCCTTTGTCAACTGCGTTTCCTTTGTCATACACGATGACTCGGATAGTCAACCATCGTTACACTATTATCGATTTTCCTTTTGACGTCGGTATCATTTGTAAGCTCATGACTTCTCTGTACGTCATTTCGCACACGCAGCTGATCATTTCGTGCTCTCGTTTGTGCCTATATGTTATGCAGCACATTGTTCTCAGCGCGTGTTACTTATTATTCTGTTCTCTTACGCAGACAATGCTGTCGTCCCATATCGTTCTTCGTTTCATCTCTGTCTTGGTTACTATCTCTGCTACCCTTTCTCGTTTGTTGAAGAAAGGTTCGCCTAACATGGTACAGTGGTCACAAGTTTGCCAGATCACTTTAGATAAAATTAAGTTATTATTTTCATCTTCTCATATTTTACGGTTACCAAACAAAGATGTTCCTTTTATTATACGCAGTGACGCCTCCTTGATGGGAACCAGAGCTTTGCTGATGCAGAACTTTTCAGGAACTCTACACCCAGTAATGTACGTATTCCGGAAGTTGACTACAGCTGAACAACGCGACTCTGTGGTAGACCGTGAACTGCTTGCCATGGTCTGGTCAATACTGAAGCTGCAAAGGTATTTACTTGGCGCCAAATTTATAGTGGAGACTGACCAGCGGGCGCTTACTGCAATCATGAATAAGGACTTAAAGAATTCAAAATCTGCGCGTTATGCCATCGCTTTGCAACCATTTAACTTCACCATTCAAGACATTTGAGGTTCCGACAACGTAATGGCAGACCTCCTGTCGATGTCCACAAGAATCTCACGAGCCGCTAAACCACTACACTCAGTGACTCGTGTACCACCATTATGCTGCTACTTTACTTGGTTCTACCAGAAGTGTTTGATGTCACATATTACAACATTTCGCTTGATGAACTCACTTGTGAATTTTATTATTTATATTCTCCTTTAAGTGACTTTATTTCATCAACATTACATAAGTAGTTTTGGTGACAATATTTAATCTTTCCTTGTGATATTAGCGGTGACTGACTTATAAGCAATGATTGACCTATTAGCAGTGATTGACTTATTATTAGTGATTGACTTATTAGCTGTGATTGACTTATTAGCACATTATTATATCAAGTGATTGAGTAAGGACTTTTTTGCTTTACGTTGAACATTAGGACAATTTTTCCTTAGTTCTTTATCAGAGTTTGCCTTGATTCCCATGACATGTTTACATTGCTTAGTTAACACATTTCTCTGTGCATTTACAGCACCTTTTTTGTGTGTTAGCACTACATTAGCGCCTGATTTGTACGCGTAGTTGTTTAATGATCCCATAATTAGCACTTGTTAGTTTAAAAAGTCTACTTAGGATTTATTTCATCACTTTCCACTTTTAGGATGTGTTGCTTTCTTCTTGTGTTTTATTTTTGGGATTTGATTTGAATTTCATTTCGTTTTCCACACTTGTGTTTATGCATATATATGTATATACAAGGTATGTATATATATTTATATACATCAAGGAATATATTTACATCTATAGAGCAAAGACTTATAAAAGAATTTCACTGGATGTCCACCCGCTGGGGGCTAGAACGGGCTAAAACCTTTGCTTAATTCTTCACAAAAGGCGACGGATCAGATATAAGTTAATAGTGCTCTGCCCTATGCAGCATTGTTCTTGACTTCTGAAAACACTTTGTAAACACTACATTGAGATAGAAGCATTCTTATCCTTCTATCTACAATTCTGCCAAGAGTAATCTTTTGCGAAGGTAGACACCTTTGAAGACCCAAATAAGATACTCTTGAGTGTTGGCCACTGGTGGACTACTACTGCAGAGCTAAGGGGAGACAATCCATGACACATGAGGAGCATGAAAAGATAAGGTGACAGGATATCACCGTGTCTTACACCAGTAGCGGTCATGAACGCTTCTGACTTAAGGTTTGCCGTCCTCACATAATTTTTACAAGATTTGTAGAAGCTCTGTATAGCATAAATCAGAGGTGCTGGAATTCTTCCGTGCCAAAGAGTCCCAAAGTTTGCTCCATGGGACCTTGTCAAACGCCTTTTCCAGATCTAAGAAACAAAAGATGCATCTCACTCTTATGCTCAAGGGTATTTTCACTGAGCTGTCTGAGTGTGAAGATTAGGTCTTGAGTACTTCGGTTTGCTCGGAAGCCACACTGGACCTCGTCCATTTGGGGCTCAGCTAGGCGTCTTAGTTTCTGCTCCAGGATTCTAGAGTAGATTTTACCACGAACACTGAGAAGGGATATGCCTCTATGGTTTCCACATTGTCCGTTGTCACCTTTTTTTCAAAATTGGTGTTATGATGGCAATCTCCCAGTCTTTTGGTATGGTCTTGTTGCACCAAACTGCCTGTAGGACCTCAGGAGTAATAGGTCGCCTGCTGCTCCCATGTACTAAACCATTTCTGGTGTTATACCCATCATGCCCTGCTGCTTTGCTCATCTTGATTTTCTCCAGTGCTGCCTTCAGTTCTTCCATCTTTATGGCATCTTCACCACCATTGGTTTTCTCTTCTATGCTAGTGGTTATCATTTCTGGTGCTTGGCCTTTCTCACCATCAAGGAGCTCTGAGAATCATTCTTTCCATTTGTTCTTTTGGGGCAGTAAGCAATTTGTCTTGCTTGTCCTTTATAAATTAAAGAGGGCGCTTTTTTTCCTTCCTCATGTTCTTTAGGGTCTTGCAGAACAATTTCTGGTTTTCTTGTGCATCTTTTTCTAGCTTTTCTCCAAATTCTTCGCAGGACTTCTGTTTTGCTGCTAGCACCTTGTTCTTTAGAGCAACTCCGGGAAGGTTAAGGCGGCCGGCATGATGCTGATCACATCACCCCTAGTGTGCCGACGGTCAAGAAAAAAATGGGCCTAACACCATATTCCCAATATGCCTCAATAGGCGTGTAACGGGATCCTTTACCTTTTTTTTAACCTTGTTCTTTGCTTCTGTTCTGAGTATCACATATTCTTTATAATTCTCTGCTTTTCCTGCTGTGCTTTTCGCTCCTAAGTATTGTTTCTATGCCATTTCCTTTTCCCTTATTTTCTTATTAACTTCCTCTGTCCACCAAGGTGTCCTGTTTCTCTTCTTTCCAAGTCGAACTTTACCACATGCTTCTCATTGCTGTAGCAATAAGCCCCTGATACCCTGATATCTGGCTCTCTCAGCTTGTAAGTCTTATTGCTCATTTCTCCTGTTCGTTTTCTTAGCTTCTTGCGTGATGGTAGGCAATTCCTAGGTCGAGCAACTCTTTCAGTTAACATTTCTTACCATTGATTATTTAACGTACAATTTATAACCAAACAATATTTTATAAACTAAAATTCAAAATTTGTGGAGGGCAACAAAACACTAGCCTGATAACTCTGAGGTAACAAAATAGTAACTTCAAAATTAAAGTTTGCGAGTACAAATATAGTTTCTATAAATCGTTTTGGGAGCCGCTCTGGGGTAATGGTTACCAACCTGCGCTGGTGATCAGGTGTTCAAGGTTCAAGCCCGGGCGCGGCATTTGAAGAAGTGTCACCAACCGGGATTTTGACTGAATAACCTGAACGGCTCCCGAAATAAACCCTCTGTAGATGGGAAGGAGCGATGCTCCTGAACGGGTTGGAAGGACAGTCCACAGGCTCCCCAGCCTCACAATGACATGTCATTGGACCGCATGGCTGAAAGCCCAAGTGCCGCTGGTTAAGAAAAAAAAAAAAAAATATATATATATATATATATATATATATATATATATATATATATATATATTTATTTATTTATTTATATATATAAATCGTTTTCGATATGACTCAAGCCTGCACGTCAGCACACGTGATCACTACGTGCAACTGCTCATATGTAATTGAGGCATACATTCATGAACTAAATCGAGGTCAGCAGCTTACTGTCACAGATGTGTAATGCAGCTAAATGTATTTTCCGGAAATCACGTGTGTTTAGAAAATGGTGACGTTGTTGCCTGTTCACCCACGTACACAGTATTACGAACAAAATCAATAGTTTTTGGGTCAGTTCATAATGCGCATTTTCGGGTAGAGGCCTGGTGAGCACTTGTGTGAAAAGTACAGTTTACCAGGTGAGTTAAACAGAGTTTAGCTTTGTGGGTTAGGCGGTTTGTAAATAAGTTAGGTACGTAGAATTTAGTTCAATGAGTAGAGTTTAAAGTGCTCAATTAATTTAAATAGTGTTTAGATCAGAAGGCTACTTTGAATTAGGCTTAGTTATAGCAGAGTATAGCTTCCTGCTTTACGTAGTCTGGCTTTTTTGAGCTAAGCTTAGTAACCCGAGTAAACGTTAGCTCAGCCAGAAAGGTTCCTACAAGTGGGCCTGATGTGGTGAGGTTCCTACAAGCGGGCCTGATGTAGTGAAGTTCCTGTAAGTGGGCATGATGTGGTGAAGTTCCTGTAAGTGGGCATGATGTGGTGAAGTTCCTGTAAGCTGGCATGATGTGATGAAGTTCCTGTAAGTGGGCATGATGTGGTGAAGTTCCTGTAAGTGGGCATGATGTGGTGAAGTTCCTGTAAGTTGGCCTGATGTGGTGAGGTTCCAACAAGTGGGCCTGCTGTGGTGAGGTTCCTACAAGTAAGCCTGATGTGGTGAGGTTCCTAAAA
This sequence comes from Oreohelix idahoensis, assembly GCA_024509875.1. Lineage (NCBI taxonomy): Eukaryota > Metazoa > Mollusca > Gastropoda > Stylommatophora > Oreohelicidae > Oreohelix > Oreohelix idahoensis. Next base: position 80,362 of record JAMPIV010004410.1, on the reverse strand, counting down.
GTGGGCCTGGTGTGGTGAAGTTCCTGTAAGTGGGCCTGGTGTAGTGTGGTTCCAACAAATGGGCGTAATGTGGTGAGGTTCCTACAAGCGGGCCTGATGTAGTGAAGTTCCTGTAAGTGGGCATGATGTGGTGAAGTTCCTGTAAGTGGGCCTGATGTGGTGAGGTTCCAACAAGTGGGCCTGCTGTGGTGAGGTTCCTACAAGTAAGCCTGATGTGGTGAGGTTCCTAAAAGTGGGCCTGATGTGGTGAAGTTCCTGTAAGTGGGCCTGGTGTAGTGTGGTTCCAACAAATGGGCGTAATGTGGTGAGGTTCATACAAGTGGGCCTGGTGTGATCCTGAAAGTGGGCCTGATGTGGTGAGGTTCCTGTAAGTTGTCCTGATGTGGTGAAGTTCCTGTGAGTGGGCCTGATATGGGAAATTAAAAACACACGCACAAATTCGCACACACACACACACATAATCACACACACAATCACACACACAATCACACACACATAATAACCGACACACATAATCACACACACATATAATCACACACACACATAATCACACACACATATAATCACACACACACACATAATCACACACACATAATCACACACACATAATCACACATACATATAATCACACACACATATAATCACATACATATAATCACCCACACATATAATCACACACATAATCACACACACACATAATCACACACACATAATCACACACACAGATAATCACACACACATAGATAAGAAATTGTAGAGAGATGTGATTGGGAGCCGCGCTGGTGTAATGGCTACAACGTTGTACTGGCGACCAGGTGTTCATGGTTCAAACCCGGGCGTCGGCGTTTGAAGAAATGTTTACGACCGGAAATTTGACTGAATAATCTGAACGGCTCCTGCACATAAATCCCGTGTGGATGGGAAGGAGCGAGACTCCTGACCGGGTTGGAAGGAAAGTCCACTAACCCCCCAGCCTCGCAATGACATGTCATTGGGCGAAAAGAGCTGGAAAGCTCGAGTGCCGCTGGTTAGAGAAAAAAAAAAAATAAGAGAGAAGTGAAAGGGATAAATAAGACACGGTAAGACCTTGACCCAATGATACAGGACAGGGGGCGCTGCATGAACTTTATGAAGACCTGTTGTTCATAAGGAGTTCAAAGGTAATGCTTCTAAGAATTTATGTAATATTCATGGATCAGTTGTGGTCTTGTGTTAATATTTGTTCGAGATTACCTAACAATAAGTTATTTGAGGGGAAGATTGCTTCAGAAAAAAGGTCGGATGGAGTGCTTCAGTAGCATGTTATGAAAGGGGGCGATTGAACCATAGAAGGTGGGGAACCACAAAACTACGATATGTAACATGCATTCAGGTAATGATATTGACTTTAGATCGGCAATATTGTGACTCAGATGTGCAGTAAAGACGACATATCTTTCATGGCAGCTGCACGTGGTCGGTTTTCTGACGAAATTCTGACCTAATCTCATTTAGCTATTTTCTAAAACTACAATACTTTATGAAACAAAAATCGACAAAGTTCGCGCGCAGATAAAATGTACTCGGTTACTAGTTCAGTCCAGGAGTTGAGTACAGTTTAATTGTATACTTTAGCTCTGTAAGGTAAGTAAAATGTAAATTAATTAAAGTACGTAAAATTTGGTATTTTGAGTTAAATAGAATAGAAGAGGACATGGCTTAGCTCAGATGGATGATGAGTTTAACTTTACAACTTGACTTTAGCTTTGTGAGTCTAACTAAATTTACATTTCCTGAATTTCATTTTGTCTCTATGAGTTATTTAGCATTTCAGTTCGAGTTATGTAGAGCTCAGCCCATTTCTTTTTAGTGAGTTGGCTTCTATCAATTATTCTGTATTGCTCACTTCACTGAGTGAAGTGGCTGTTTGGCTCATTTTTTAAACTTGAACTAGCAGTGACATATTTAGCAATTGTTTTCATGATTGGCCGTTTGTAGGGATCGCCTATACGGGGTTCTCAGTTTCAGAGGCTCTCTGTTCCGATACACCATTTAGTCATAGTATACTCTACACCAGGGGTCGGTAACCCTGGAGCTTGTACTTTAGTAACACTAATCTCTCTTAAGATCCACAATATATATATATATATATATATATATATATATATATATATATATATATATCTATATATATATATATATCTATATATATATATATATATATATATATATATTTTATATATATATATATATATATATATATATATATATATATATATATATATATATATATATATATATATATATATATATATATATCACAGAACGGATTAGGGTGACCCCGTCTTCTCGATCTCTCATTCACTACGGCAGTACTCACTTCATTTGTTGTACTGATTCAATTTAGTGCTTTTCAGTAGTAGCATGATTTCCTTCTGCCGTGTAGCAGATTTTTTCTCATTTTAAAATATTCTTACACTCCTCTCATCGATAGTCGGCATGTCTGTGTGTTTAGATGTCTTTCCCTGCGGATAGAGTAGACAGCGATGCAAGGTTGACCGACAGAAATCCTATTGTACCACAAGGGTACGACTGTTTTCGCACGTAAATGGCTAAGAATGTTTACTTAGCGCTGATATAGCTCCTGTGACCGACTAATTATTGTCGTGATAAGACATAGCACAGATGGTCAAACAGGAGTTTGTCTTTGCACAAGGAACGCCGGTCAAGTATCGACCTTGTGGGATGAGAGACACATCTGAGCGGAAATGTTGTAGAGGCAGCACTGAGAAATGAACAAAGCACAGTATACAAAATAAATAAAATCATCAGTGGAAAACGAGGTGCAAACAATATTGCATTAGTAAGAGATAAGCAAGGAAATCTCATCACGACAACAGAGAGACAGGAAACCAGATGGGTAGAGCATTTCAGAGAAACTCTGAACAAGGAACCACCAGTGATACGATTGAATGTTGCTGAGGCTGAAAACGATCTAGATGTTAATATAAATATTCTACGAAAAGAAGAAATCATCACATCAATCAAACGGTTAAAGAATGGAAAAGCTCCTGGCCATGATAACTTAAATAAACAGCTATTTATGACAGACCATGAGCTAGCAGCAGAACTATTTAGAACCATTATTTGCACAAGTCTGGAAAACAGGGACAACACCAACGGAGTGGAACAAAGGAATAATTGTCAAATCGCCCAAGAAGGGAGATCTCGCCGACTGCAATAATTGGAGAGGAATCACTCTTCTCTCAGTTCCCAGCAAAATACTAGGCAGAATAATTATACAGAGAATTTCAAAAGCAGTAAATCACAAACGGAGGAAAGAACAAGCAGGATTTAGAAAGAACTGAAAATGTGTAGATCATATATTTACCCTCAGGAACATTATAGAGCAGTGCTCAGAATGGCAAAGACAGCTGTACATTAATTTCGTAGATTTTGAAAAGGCTTTTGACAGTATACATAGGGACATCATATGGAAAAAACTGAGGGCTTATGGAATTCCAAGCTGCATGGTGTCAATCATAAAAAGCCTTTATGCCAACTTTACGTGTAGCGTTGGGCAGAGCACCCTAACCTTTGAGGTGAAGACAGGAGTACGACAGGGATGCTCCTTATCAACCACTCTAATTTTAACAGTAATAGACTCGGTGATGCGCCAGACAACAGAGGGCAGTTCAAGAGGAATAAGATGGACTACATTTTCTACATTGGAAGATCTAGAATATGCAGATGACATTGCTCTACTAGCACATTCACATCAACACATCCAGGAAAAAACGGACAGACTTAGTAAGTATAGCCAGTAGGTGGGCTTGAACATCAATCTAAAGAAGTCAGAGGTCATGACGCTCAATGTGAGCAACCCTGAGCGCATATCAGTAAGGAATCAGCAACTGGAACAGACAGACAACCTCACATACCTAGGATGCATAGCAACACCAAACGGCGGAGCAAGCAAAGACATCAACAAGAGAAAGAACAAAGCAAGAACAGCCTTTTTTAGTCTAAACAACATCTGGAAGTCCTCTCAGTACAGCAAAAGCACAAAATTAAGATTATATCAGAGCTGTGTGCTGTCTGTGCTTCTCTATGGTGCGGATAGCTGGAGAGTTACAGAGAAGGAAATTTCGAAATTGTCATCTTTTCACACAACATGCCTTACAAAAATTCACAGAATCTTGTGGCCGAATACCATCACCAACCAAGATCTGCTTACTCGGAGCAAGCAAGAGGACATGCTCACCATCATAGCTGGCAGACGCTGGAGCTGGGTTGGCCATGTCCTCAGAAGAGACTCCGATGCCATCACAAGAACAGCTATGCTATGGACCCCTGAAGGAAAGCGACAGAGATGCAGATCAAAAACAACTTGGCGGAGAACTGTAGAGGCTGAGATGCAAAGAATGAACCAGAGTAGGGGCACTGTACGAAGGATGGCCACCGACCGAGCAAAGTGGAATCAATTTGTTGTTACTCTACAAGACGCCACCAGGCGTGATAGCCACTGACTGCTTTGACGGCCGGTGGCTAAGAATCAAAGAAGAAGAAGAAGTGCTGTGGTAGCTCGAAACACTGTCCTTTGTTCGACTACAAAGTTTATTTAATTCAGACTCACTTTTTCAACAGAATCCATTCTCCCTTGTTAAAATATCACTAGAGGCATCTCACAAAAGCATATTGATGATCTTGTGCTGGAACATCATAGGGATTTGACACAATATGGGTATATATTAGGAGCTCAGAGACATGCGTCCACCCGCCACAACTACACACATCCAAGTCCCTAGCAGCCGATCTCTCACGACTGCCAATGGCAACTTTGACGTCTGCGAATCTACACCTCGAGGCAATGACGTCACTTCCTGTGTTACTAAGGACTACATATAATAAACAAACACGACGCCTTGTCGAACCATCTAATGATATCGACACACATGTTATGAATTTTACTCATAACAATAAGCCTTATGGTAATCATTGTGTAATATATCAAATAAAACGGAAAATCAATCTGTCATTGTCATTCCTTCCTCCAGTTTGGAAAGCCCTTTCCAGCAAGCATAAAATCTCTAAACGCTTTCCACAACCAACTTGCTCAATCCATTCGTTCTACTTAATTATCACACAATTAAACTGTATATATACATATATATATATATATATATATATATATATATATATATATATATATATATATATATATATATATATATATATATATATATATATATATATATATATATATATATATATATATATATATAATTAACATCTCGCTTACCCTCAATCACAGACAGGCTATTAATGGTTACACAGTCTGCTCACATTTCTGCAGCTGGCAACGGAGTTGATATAACTGCTTGAGCTCTGTGTCTGTAGTTTGAATTAGGCGACGAGTAAGTGTGTCTTTGGGTTCTCTCCCCTTTTATAATGGCCTTGCTGATGTACGAGATGACAACTGGACAAGCTACGTTTGCATGCATCCAAAATCGGGTAGGCAAAGAAAGATGTGCTACGATAGTAAATCAAAAATAATTATGGAATCCTTATTTTTGCACCGATTTCCTCCATCTAAGGCTTATATTACTCGAATGCATGAGCTCTATCATTATGCCTATCCACTTTCTCCTATAGTTTATCCAACTATTCACTGGAGCAGCCGAAACAGGGAAAAGCAAAACATGGTTCATGCTCGCTGTCTTCTATTCATAATAACTACGGCTCTACAACACATCCAGTGAATCTATTGCTATATGCCTAAAGCTAATGGTCCTTATTATCGAATTGGGTCCTTCTTTATCTAGGTATTCCAGGATTATTTGCACACTGCCTTCCGAAATATCCTTAACATCTACACTTTTGTTTCCTCCATTTCTGGTGTACCTTCCGGCACTATTTATATCAATCTGGCTCTTCATTGGTCAGTTACAACCACGGGGTTTTTACGGTGACAATTTTTGAATGATGCCGAGTATGGTTTAGGCTTCATTCCCCTCCCCAGTTCTCTCCCCCCCCCTTTATCCAACCTTTGTAGTTTGAAACGGTTGGCGCTTTCTTAGCTTCGTCACAAACATATGTGGGGGTAGGACAGTGAAAGAAACCTAACACGCTTCAGTGTTAAGACACTGTGAAGATCGCTTGCTTCGACGACACAACCAGATCTTGCCAGAGTAAAGCCTAGAAGTCATGGTTCCATCTTATCAGACCGGACATGTTTTATTATAGAATCTTGACGGACTTACAAAACAGCCCAGGAAAACCCTATCATTAAAAAAAAAAAACCAGGGTTGAGGAAATTGAGATCACACGGAGCAAGAGAGGAAATTAAAATTAACGACCCCAAGTACACGTGTAAAAAGGCATCGGCTGGTGCCTTAACTTCCTTCATCTGAGCAAAAAGTCTGTGAGCCAGGATTGGCTTAAATTGTCACTTTACAGTCTATACTTTTCATTACTAACATGTGAACCAATATGTATGTATTACCACGTAAATATTAATGAGTGAAAATCGCTAGTGGATGACCCAGTCATTTGAGGCTGGCAACCTCTGTGTTCAGAATGATGATTTCATGAACCACCACTGCACGGGCTGGCGACTGCTTTGTTGCTAATTTCTTGAGTAGAACTAAACGCATCAGTAGTCCCAGGTTCCATATGGAGCAGGGAAGGAAAGATGAAAGAAATGATGTACATTTTAATTGTAATACTTACAGTTTCAAACCAGTCTAGATGGCGATGTTAACATATTCACTTTAAAATTAATGGAAGTTTCAAACTTTTCAAATCAGTGTAAACATAAAAAAAAAAACTTATTCAATTTATATTGGGAACACTTTTCAATCAGTGGGGTTGTAAATGTAAACATATTCTATCTGTTCTATTAACCTTTTCATTTAAATGTAAAGTAACTATAAAAGCTATTCAATTTAAATTTAAAGAAAGTTTTATCCCGTGGGATTAAATTTAATTCTCATCGAGGGTAAATTCTGAGATAAATGGGATGGTGGAATAAGAAAAGTGACACATACGTATTTGTCAGGAAACTCAATACTCAGCAGAGCGTTTTGTTTCTATTTTTTTATATATTACTTGTTGGTGGTGGTACCAGTTGAAGGGTACTATCTCTGGAACATAAAGGGAACAGTGGCCTGAGCTTTAAGAACAGGAACCAACATTGCAGACTTTCCCTGACACTCCTGGGAATGAGCTGCACCCTACATCCTTGACCAGCGACGAGCGTCATCAGTGATCAGTCCATCAACAACCAAGCTAGCGGGAGCAGAAACATTCACTGGCAACTAAGTGCAATATATAAGCTGCCAACGTGAACATTTTTCCCATAGAACCTACTATCCATAAATGATGACTATTTTCTGCTAAACTATTCAATTATTTTCAAACTGTTAAAACTTCATTAATAACCCTCCACTCCCAAAGGAGCATAGGCCTTCAACAAACACATGCCAAGTCCTTCTGTCACGTGCCATCATCTCAAGTGCTATCCACGTTCTCCTCATCATTTTCACCTCTGTTTCCAGCTCTCTTCTCCATGTCCTTCTTGGTCTATCTCTCTCTGTCTCTCTTTCCTTGGGGGTTCCAGAACAAGTACTGCCTTGTAATGCTATCAACAGGTTTCCTCATTGTGTGTCCTATCCATCGCCATGGTCTTCCTCTCACCTCTTGTTCCACTGGCACTTGTCTAGTTCTTGTCCTCAGTTCCATGTTGGTAACCTTGTCATACCATTTTAATCCCTCTATTCTACGCAAGCACACATTTATGAAAGTCTGTAGCTTTTTGGTTGTTGTCTTTGTTGTTTTCCATGTTTCAGAGCCATATAATAGGACTGACTTCACATGATGATGATTCATATCTGTATGGTCTACTGAAACTGTTCGGTTTGAATGGACAGTCAAGATCAGGGGCACTTGAGAGACTCGGTCAAACTGCGGAAAGGGCATAATGATGGCTGTGGAACAACCGCTACGTGCTGTGGAATTCAAGACAGTAATTTATTTTCAACATAAGGATTACCTTCACAACTGTCTCCAGCTGGCAGAAAAACAGGAGTGAAATTGAAAGCTGGACTCCAAGATGGAGTGGGTAAAATTATCTGCAATAAGAAAACAATAGGCTGACAGTTGGGAGTCATGACCAAAGTGGGCCCGCCCCTTAGAGTGTAAAGGAGATTAAGGGGCCGAAATACTTGATCGACGGGGGACTACTTTTGATGATCGGATTTGCTCCTGTTGAATCGATCTGTCTAGGGTTTCCTATCATATCAGTATGATTCCTGTAATGGTCGCCAACTAGAATACTTCCGCGTCGGGGATAATGTTAAAGGCATCGCTGATCTTGATAGCCGCAAGTCCTGCAAGTATTGAACTTACACATGGCTTAATTTGACAAAATGATATTCATGTTTATTCCTTCATTGTATTGTCTTCGATTATTGTCACCTTGGTCGATAATGAAGAAAATGACTGTGCGTGTTGATTCATTGTGCGTAACATTGTTGAGTATGTGTCTAGAAAAGCTGGAAGCATATGGGAAAGTATAATCTCATACACTACAAACTTACCCTCATACACTACAAACTTACCCTCATACACTACAAACTTACCCTCTATCAAGCACTGTTCCCATTCGGGATAGTTGCCTCTTTCTAGTACTGGCACAGAATCATATGCAAGGAGTGCAATAATGTGCTTTTACAGATTTTATTAAATCAGGAGCGATCACATCGCTGCCTGGTGCTTTGATAGAGGTCAAGCTATCAATGGCCTTGCTGAGTTCTTCCAATGTTGGTTCATCATCTAGCTCCTATAATTGACTAAACACAGAAAGACTGTCTCTGCCTTGTGTAATTGGCCTTGACTGTTAAATAGGAAGCCTGTAGAGTGATTGCGTCTGTAATTAGTCTGGGTCGCTCCTCGGTACATCCGGAGTTACGCGGGGAGTTCGTGCTAATAACCATTGTCCACGAAGCACTATTTTCGTGGTGCCTAGTTAGCAGGGTGGATAATCCCAATTGACTCATTTAGCGAGGCGATGATGCCGTTCTGATTGTCTTGGGATCGAGTTACCAGTAAGCCTATCACTTCTGTTGTTTTTCTGTATTCTATTTTTCTACTTCTTTATTTCTCACGACTACCTACAATATACCTTTATGTGCGTTGTTTATTTTTCCAGCCCAACTTTGTTGAGTGTATACGTCTGGAGAAGTGGGGACAAATGAAAATCTATAATTTATTGAAGAAGAAATTTTCAAAAAATGTTGTAAAATATAATTATTAAAATGTCATATTTCTTAAACCAAAACCCTGACCCTTTCTAGTTCTGGAACGGAACTGACATAACAACGTAAATATCATAAAATTGTCATAGAATGTTCTCACACGTAAAACAAAAAATGGCGAAGCACTTTTCCCAGACGCATGTTTGGCGGCCGGCAGCGTCGTTCACTTTATGCACGGCCTAAAATAGAAGTTCCCAACCTGTCACTCCATGGCGCTTAAGGAAGGGAAACCCGAGGCCTGTAAACAGTAAATTAATATTAGACAAACATAAAGGTATGTTTTCAGGCACTCGTAAGAAATAAAGAAGTAGACCACTTGGACAACAGAAAAACAACAGACGTGAGTGGCTTACCCAGGGTTCGAACCTCATACCTTCCGTACGACAACTCCGCCTAGCTATCAAGCGAATCACACTGACCCCACGGCCAGCTAGGCATCCCCAAAAAAAGATGCTTTACTGGCTATTTATCAGTAAGAAACACAAGATAACACCGGAAGTATACAGTGGGCAACTCAGCCCCTTAATGACGCAATCACTTCTGTTGTTCCTCTATTAACAGTATGTGTCAGTCCAAACAAGACAAAGACCTTGATACTGGGTCCAGTAAATAGTAGAAGACTAAAGGACAATAGTATAGAACAGTGGGTAGGTTTCTGGTATTGTATGAACATAAATAACACATAAGGAAGGGAAACCCGAGTGCCTGAAAACATACCTTTATGTTTGTCTAATATTAATTTACTGTTTACAGGCCTCGGGTTTCCCTTCCTTATGTGTTATTTATGTTCATACAATACCAGAAACCTACCCACTGTTCTATACTATTGTCCTTTAGTCTTCTACTATTTACTGGACCCAGTATCAAGGTCTTTGTCTTGTTTGGACTGACACATACTGTTAATAGAGGAACAACAGAAGTGATTGCGTCATTAAGGGGCTGAGTTGCCCACTGTATACTTCCGGTGTTATCTTGTGTTTCTTACTGATAAATAGCCAGTAAAGCATCTTTTTATGGGGATGCCTAGCTGGCCGTGGGGTCAGTGTGATTCGCTTGATAGCTAGGCGGAGTTGTCGTACGGAAGGTATGAGGTTCGAACCCTGGGTAAGCCACTCACGTCTGTTGTTTTTCTGTTGTCCAAGTGGTCTACTTCTTTATTTCTTACGAGTGCCTGAAAAGATACCTTTATGTTTGTCTAATATTAATTTACTGTTTACAGGCCTCGGGTTTCCCTTCCTTATGTGTTATTTATGTTCATACAATACCAGAAACCTACCCACTGTTCTATACTATTGTCCTTTAGTCTTCTACTATTTACTGGACCCAGTATCAAGGTCTTTGTCTTGTTTGGACTGACACATACTGTTAATAGAGGAACAACAGAAGTGATTGCGTCATTAAGGGGCTGAGTTCCCACTGTATACTTCCGGTGTTATCTTGTGTTTCTTACTGATAAATAGCCAGTAAAGCATCTTTTTATGGGGATGCCTAGCTGGCCGTGGGGTCAGTGTGATTCGCTTGATAGCTAGGCGGAGTTGTCGTACGGAAGGTATGAGGTTCGAACCCTGGGTAAGCCACTCACGTCTGTTGTTTTTCTGTTGTCCAAGTGGTCTACTTCTTTATTTCTTACGAGTGCCTGAAAACATACCTTTATGTTTGTCTAATATTAATTCACTCCATGGCGCGTCTTGCATTTTCAGAGAGCCGTGCCTGTTGCAGGGGTAGTGAGTTGGGCGAAATATTAATGAGCGGCAATTAAGAAGTATTTAGGCACACGCACATACACGTAACTACAGATATAATGTTACCTTCGTAAAATCGAAAGGGTGCCCAGGTGTCATGGACGGACAATGGAAAAGCGGAAAGTTCAATAAATGTAGGAATGACTCTAATATTTGCTACGTAGCTCTGTTCTTTTCACATTCTGTAAACAGTTGTTACATTTTACCTCACAACTCATCATTTGAGGGAAGACGGTTTGGAATGTGGCGTTACTCAAGAGCAATTTCGTGTTCTACAAGGTAGATGTACTGAAAAAAGTTGGGATCCACTGGCCTAAAATATGTAACATGAATATGGATAATGTATTGATTTCAGCCTGCCAGTTTTCTAACACAGGTGTTCAGTAAAGGCAACATATGTTTCACGGAAATTTTAGGTAGTCGATTTTCCGAGGATGTGATAACATTATCTCACGTAGTTGGCGCTTTATGAAACAAGATTGAGAAATATTTCCGCGCAGATACAACGTATTCGGTTACTAGCTCAATCCGGTGAGTGAAGTACAGTTTAACTTTTTGAGGTAAGCATAGTTTAGTTTGTAGGGAACTTAAAAGGTAGATGAATGAAATTACGTAAAATTTAATACATTTAGTTAAGTAGAGAAGAAGTAGACATTACTTACCGCAGCGCAGTGAAGAGTTTAACTTGATAACCTGACTGGTCAGAAAACCTTTAATGAAGATTAGTTTATTACAGCGGTTTCTGCTAGGTCTCTCTGCGAACTATTTCTCTCGTTCGTTCAGGACGTATGTGAAAATGACTTGAAATTTACCAGTTTATTTACTACGATATTAGGCTGCATAAAGATTTTGAAAACAAGTTTAGCCGATAAATTAATATCACGTAATTTTTAAAATTAAATTATCGAATGTTTCAGAATGCTAGTACTAGATTTATTTTTAAAATTCCACCAAAAATATTACCAGTTTATATACTACGAAATCGGGTTACGAAAAGATTTTGAAAACAAGTTTTACTGGTAAACTAATATCAAGTAATTTTCACAATTAAAATTATCAAACGCTTCAGAATGCCAGTACTACATTTATTTTTAACATTCTGCCAAAATTTTAGTTCACCAAGGGATGCCAGACTTTTCTGGTATACGCAAAATGTTTAGTATCACATGCCCTGTATTTTGAATCTAACAATATCGCAAAACAGGGAGCAGAAAAAAGGACTGAAATCCCCCACCGCACTTGTTTAATGCAATCCGTGTAACATAACTTTGCAAATATGAACGATTAAAAAATATTATAATTGATGATTTAAATATTATGAGTGAAACACCTAGATCATTATATCATAAATACCACAACACAAATTAATATATAACTAAAAGAGCAAAGGAGAATGGTTATAAAAGAACAAAACACATAAACAAAATAATCCCCACAAATTTTCAGTACAAAAGTAAGGTACATTCCAAAACATTCCCAATAGACATACATGAGTTAATGTCAAGGGCAGGAAATAAGAAGTTCGTTGTTTGATGATTATCTCCACCAATGTTGGGGTTCGTTGTTTGACTGATTATCTCCACCAATGTTGGGGTTCGTTGTTTGATGATTATCTACAACTATGTTGGGGTTCGTTGTTTGATGATTATCTCCACCAATGTTGGGGTTCGTTGTTTGATGATTGTCTCCACCAATGCTGGGGTTCGTAGTTTGATGATTATTTCCACCAGTATTGGAGTTCGTTGCTTGATGATTATCTCCACCAATGTTGGAGGTCGTTGTTACTTACTTAGTCGTTCCCCTTCTACCGTGATGTGTAGAGATTTGGAAGAAAGAGCGCCAGACTATCCTATCCGTTGTCTTCCTCCTGGCCTGGTTCCATTCTAGTCCTCGGTCCTTCAAAGATTGTCTAATGTTGTCGTCCTGGGGGTCTGGATCCCTGGCTATTTATTTCCCATGCTTGTCGTTGTAGCCGATCTTCTCCCATTCTGCAGACATAGCCAAACCATCTTAGATGGGACTGTTCTACTTGGGTCTGCAAGGGTTGGGATTTTAGGCCTTGACGTATCGTCTGGTTGCGGACCATGTCTCTTCTTGTTACTTCAACCACTTTTCTCAGATACCTCATTTCTGAGGTTTAGATCTGGCTTTTGTGGGTTGTTGTCATTGCCCATGACTCGCATTCATACGTCAAGACTGAGACATAGGTGGAGCGGTATACATCCATCTTCGTTTTCTTACCAACCTCTCTCTTGCTGAGGAATCCTCGATTGCTGGCCTGAAAAAAGTATCCCAGCTGCTGCACTTCGAGCGGCCAACACTTCTTTGATGCCTCCCTTTAGGTCTATAATAGCTCCGAGGTATTTAAAGTTGTCGACCTGCACCAGGACCTGTTCTCCCAGCTTAAGCTGATGTCTTCTTTCTTCTCGTGATATCACCATGGATTTTGTTTTAGAGCTGCTTATGACTGTCGTGAAATATTCTAATCCACATATATAAATTATCAGGTAAATATAAAGCCTAACAAATAAATTCAATAAAAGAAAAGAGAAATGGTAAAAGAAACAGTGCTGTCACAATGACTGTACGCAAAATCCCCTTTGTGTTCTCATTCGTCTGCAAATTGTAACGCTTTCACGTTGATAGTAAAAGCCTACTGTATTATTACCCGCTTTCTTCAATGAAACGTGTACTGTAATTCTTGGAAAAACCTTGAGATACGCAAGCTGATCAATGACCTAGATTTAATATTTCATTCATTCCATACACGGCGTAACTAAAAGACAGATAAAGCAGGAGAGAGAGAGGGACGAATGAAGGCAGGAAGCATGAAACACTACACGCGTCGCGCGATTAATAGTAACGCAAATCCCACGTGTAAGGCCACTAGCAATAACTTTTTTTCATATAGTCAGTGAAAAAGAAACACTACTACTACAAGAATCAGGTTTAAAAATATGAAATTCTACTGATTTACATCTAAGCTCCTGACATTAGTATGACATAACAGTGGAAAAGGCCGGACAGGTGGCGGTTCTAAACAACGAAAAGGAATAAAGAACAAATATACGACTATCTTTGGAAAACACATATTTTGAACGCAGCCACTTAGCTCTTTTAAATTTGTATATTTGGGTTCCTTAGGGCTTGCTGACAAAGAATATGTAAAACGTTACGCAAATAGTCTAGGAATTACCAAGTTATGGCCAAAATAAAATAGTGGGGGTGCCTGACAGCATGAAATCATTTCTGCTCATAAAATTTTTTTTTATAACGTGTTTGAAAAAACATTACGTTACGGAAATAGCCTACCATGTTAACTCCTATTTGATTGGAGCGCAACAAATGTAAGACTAAACACGATTGGTCGGGCTATAAATACTATCTTGTGTTGTCAGGGGAAACGTGAAAAAGGAGTACTTTTTTGAAAAGATGTGTAGACATGGTTTGATTGGGTAGAGCTGCGAATATACTCAATTCAGAGCGTCTGTTCCTTGCCACATCTTGTAATAAACCTACTAAGAAGCAGTGCGTTGAGCAACAGTGTATATTTTTTATAAAATAAAGCCTGGGACATCGGCAGATCGGAGTTGTGCTATATTCATTGCCAGTCAACGAAACTGTTTATTATTTCCATTGAATTGTGGTAAGCTGAAATATTCAATATCTTTTAATGAAAATTGAATGTAAATTGATAATTCATGTCTGTATATATGTGTAGTTCAGTAGCGAACATGATGTAAAGCCTATAGTGCTCCAGCCTGAACAGAAGGTGTCGGAGGAAAGTAAAACTGCATGGAATGGCCAAACAGTACACTGACACCTAGATTATTGACTAGAAAGAGATAATGCTGGAATTGCAGAGGCGTAGTAACCATTAGGGAGGGAAATACTGGTATAAAGTAGTTCAGATGAAGCTGACAGTTGGCCTAACGCTCTGAACTCAATGTTTGTGATGTATTGTGCTCAGTGTAGAAATAGAGTATAAATAGTTCTGAAGTAGGAGGTACAACCTTCTTGTTTCAGGGACAGTGGTCTTAAAGTTATTGAGCAGCACCTGGTCAGAGCTTTACTGAAGCCAGAGGCGGACAGCATACTCCTTGGTCCATATAGCAACCAGTGGGGTGGCTCCAGAACTCATTAAAGTAATCGAGCAGAGGAGTCTTGTACTGCAGTCATCACGAAAGATAAGAGAGTGTGGCCATGGAGCTCAACATTATGTAACCCCATCTTAAAATGACATTGTAAACTAAAATTAAGAGGGGAATTTAATTGTTTTAATACCAGGAACTGAGAACATCTCCAATACTAGTTCCAATAGAAACAAACTATTGAAGTCATGATGACAAATTTCAACAGAGCTTGAACAAAACAAAACCAGTATTACCTCATATTACTACTACACAACTGACACACATAGGATACTATTAATAATATATGTCACTACAAGATTCATATTAATAAATTCTGTACATATAACTTGTAATTAAGATTGATTGTGATTCCTGGTTCCCTTTGTATTTGAATCAGGACACATATACATTCATGACAGCACTGAATACATATTGTTATTTGAAAAGTTATCAGTGACTCCTTTAAGATATCCTCATAGAGTGTTTTATGTATGTGAGTGTCACAGTGTTCTCAAGTGTGGTGGAATAAATTAAATTGTTTATCTGTCTGTTGTTGTTGTGACTTACACTTCATCATATACATACCCTAGACATATAACGTAGTCATCACACTATTCCAGAATAATTCTGACTGAGGTATACATATGTGGCAGCAAGTAAGGTTATCTATAATACACTACTCTTATTAGATATAGATACCTTCACAGCTGATCTCAGTCAGTACACTAAGTCCCCTATAAATAATTATAACATCCCACTTTACCACATATATTGGGGTCTCGCTCTCGGGATTTTGAATCTTTCCCTATTAAAAATATTGGGGGTAATTCACTTCAGGGAATAATAAGAATTAAAAGGTATCCTTGGGTGAAAATAAATAAGGTTGAGCTCACAGTGCCTGTGTTGTCCTGAGTTAATTAGTCATAGATAAAATTGTTTAGTTAAATATTTTAGACATTTATCTGTTAGACAATGGCCGACCTGGCAAAATTTCGATCTGCTGCTGTACAGACTGCGAAAGAGTTAGGAATGGTCGGGCAAATTATGATTTCTTATGTCACTGCTGAATGTGACAAATATATTGAACGAGAAGAAAGAAGATTAGAAAAAGAGGCCGAAAGAAAGTTAGAGGCTGAAAAGGAAATTAAGAGGTTGCAGATTGAGGCTGAGGCTAAGAGGTTGCAGATTGAGGCTGACAAAGAGGCTAAAGCATTGGAAGCCGAGGAAAAAGACAAGCTGCAGAAAGGGAAGAGAAGAAATTAGCTGCAGAAAGGGAAGCAGAAGAAAGAAGATTGACTGCAGAGAGGGAAGCAGAAAAGGAGGAGAAGAGATTACAAAGGGAACATGAGTTACGACTAAGGGAGTTTGAGTTTCAAGGCCATGCTCCTGAAAATGGTGCCAGTCCCTTTGCCTCTGATGCCACTGCTAGTCAAGGAGCCTCAACCTCAGCTATGAATTTTCATTTAGATCATTTTGTTGAGAAAGACGATGATATAGAGAGCTATCTAAATAGGTATGAACTATTAGCTACCACGTATGGGTTAGAGAGAGAAAGGTGGAGCTTAAAGTTATCTCAGGGACTTCGTGGGGCAGCTTATGAAGTTTTTGCAAAAATGAGCAGAGGTGATCAGGAAAATTATGACACGCTAAAACAGGCTCTTTTGTTAAGATATGAAAAGAACGCAGAATTTTATAGGAAAAAATTTAGGAATGCTAAACTACTGTCAGGTGAAACCTATCACCAGTTCTCTGCACGAATAGAGACATACTTGGAGAAATGGACTTCTCTGGGGAAAACCCAAGATCTTAAGGAAATGGTCCTTATAGAGCAACTAAGAGAGTCCATGGCTCCAGACCTGAGAAAGTTTCTCATGGAACAAGGTGCAGAGAGGCTGGGGGAGTTGCTAAATGTTGCTGAAAGGTATCAAGCAGCTCAGGCAGAGGTAACAGGTAATAAAAAGAAACAAGTGGAAAATTTTAGGGCACCACAGAACTTTAATGAATTTGATCCTAGGGATCAAAATAAAGGTAAGCACCAGTTTGATAGGCCACGGTATGACAATAAAAATAAAATCCCACAATTCGATGAAAGGAAATATGATGAAAGAAAATCTTTCAACCAAGGAAAAAGGTGGTGTAAGAATTGTCAGATGAACAATCATGACACTGACCATTGCAGAAAGAAACCTGTGTATATGGCCACCCTTCAGGTCAGGTCGACCTCAAGACAGGAGGAGGATATTATGTTGGATACCACTCCAGAAGAGATGAGGAAGGCACAGGCTGGGGATAAGACCCTCAAGCCTTGTTTCAGGAAATTGTCAACTTGTCATACAACTCCAGGCAAGGGAGATTTTTACATGAAAAACAAGTTGATATACAGGAAGACTGGAGCTAGATCCAAAGGTCACGGACAGCTGGTTCTTCCAAAGAGATATAGGACAGAATTAATAAGGAGCCTACATGTGAAACAGATGGGGACCATGAGAAAATAGGTACCATCATTCAAAAGGTGGCTCACAATTATTATTGGCCCAAGGCAAGATGGGACATTGAGAATTTTGTAGAAAGGTGTAGCATAGCACATGAGGGAACATCCACAAGTGGGAACATTGATCAGGACCTGGACACGCCAAGGGGCAAAATTAGGCCTGATAATAAAAAGAGAAATAAATTTGATAAAGTGGACCAAATGGAATGGGAAGCCCCTTTTCACGGACAAGCTTCACTTAACTGTTTTACAATGGCCACTATGCGGAGAGTGCAAAAAGATGTCTTACCCCAGGATAAGCCGAAAATCCCTCAATCGGACTTAAACAAACTGGAGGAAGAAGATGTAGAGAGGAAATCTCTCATCAAGAATTTTAAGTGGGGAGAAAGCCCCAAAAGAAGAATTGGTAGCGGTCGTTTTGTGAATGATAATTCTGGGAGGAAAAATCATCACTATAGAGCTTCTAGTGGAAGAGACCATACCGGTGCATGGACAAATAGGTCCACCCAATTAAAGGTCCACATGTAGCGCTGTTAAGAACGTGGACGGATGAAAAGGCAGAGGAAAATATTACATCCTCATACCAATATGTGAATGAGCTGACCACTCGTTTAAAAACTGGCTGGAAACTTGCCAATGAAAATTTGAAACAAGCCAGGAAGAAACATGCTGCCTATTATAACCGGAAGGCGAAAGACAGAGATTTGGCTGTGGGAGAGAAGGTACTGCTTCTTCTCCCCGGGAGTCAGAATAAGTTACAGATTGGATGGCAAGGTCCATATACAGTTTTAGAGAAGGTGTCTAGAACAAATTATAAGATAGATAAGAAGGGGAAAGAAAAAATCTATCATGTGAATCTCCTGAAGAAATATTTGGAAAGAGAAAATCAGGAAGAGACACACTTGTTGACCTTGTCCATCGCCATGGAGATGAAAAAGGAACCACTTTCATCATTTGAATATCCATTACACCCCTGTGAGACAGCAGCACAGGTGAAAATCAGTACACATTTAACGAAAACTCAGAAAGAGAGAGTGCAACAGGTTCTAAATAATCATGCAGAGGTGTTAACAGACCGACCAGGGCATACAAACCTATTGGAATATGATATGAAACTGATAGACCCCACACCTGTCTGTATGAAACCATATTCGATTCCGTTGGCTAAGGAGAAAGCTTTGAAGGAAGAGATAGACTATCTGTTGAAGGAAGGAATTATTTCACACAGTGAATCCTCGTATAGTTCCGGTGTTGTACTCTTAAGGAAGCCCTCTGGAGAACATAGACTCTGTATAGATTACAGGAGACTGAATGCTATTACAGAAGGACAGGTGGGTCCATTGCCGGATACAAATCAGCTGTTTGCCAGACTAAATAAAGCTAAATATTTCTCAAAAGTGGATCTGAGTAAAGGATACTATCAGATTCCAGTAAAACCTGAGATCAGACAAAATTGTTGGATGTAAACATTTCGGAGGAACGTAATGAATCCCTGAGTTGCCTCTTTGATTGAGGATATTCCGAATGTTTCATACAGACTAATAAGAAGATTATGGGATCCACTACGAAAACTCTGCTATCACCAGGTATATGTTATCTCCTCATAACGTACATTTTGAGGAAAATCTAATGTTCTCTGGACATGTCATTGCGCAGACTCAGAGAAGAGAAATGGTGAATACGGGTTATGAAGCAGCATTAAGACAAGCAGTCACACTTGCGGCTGTTCAGTAACATAACCGAAATATATTATTGGTTGTAGAGGTCTGAGGCAGATTTCATGAGTAGTGCCTACTCTGAATGGACCCAACTACATAAAACCATGATAGCACCACAGCAGAGTAAAGTCAAGTTGACTTACATTTATCTATGTGTATATAGAATAAAGGACTGACATGGGATGTCTGTTTTAAGAGGGGAGGTGTCGTGAAATATTCTAATCCACATATATAAATTATCAGGTAAATATAAAGCCTAACAAATAAATTCAATAAAAGAAAAGAGAAATGGTAAAAGAAACAGTGCTGTCACAATGACTGTACGCAAAATCCCCCTTGTGTTCTCATTCGTCTGCAAATTGTAACGCTTTCACGTTGATAGTAAAAGCCTACTGTATTATTACCCGCTTTCTTCAATGAAACGTGTACTGTAATTCTTGGAAAAACCTTGAGATACGCAAGCTGATCAATGACCTAGATTTAATATTTCATTCATTCCATACACGGCGTAACTAAAAGACAGATAAAGCAGGAGAGAGAGAGGGACGAATGAAGGCAGGAAGCATGAAACACTACACGCGTCGCGCGATTAATAGTAACGCAAATCCCACGTGTAAGGCCACTAGCAATAACTTTTTTTCATATAGTCAGTGAAAAAGAAACACTACTACTACAAGAATCAGGTTTAAAAATATGAAATTCTACTGATTTACATCTAAGCTCCTGACATTAGTATGACATAACAGTGGAAAAGGCCGGACAGGTGGCGGTTCTAAACAACGAAAAGGAATAAAGAACAAATATACGACTATCTTTGGAAAACACGTATTTTGAACGCAGCCACTTAGCTCTTTTAAATTTGTATATTTGGGTTCCTTAGGGCTTGCTGACAAAGAATATGTAAAACGTTACGCAAATAGTCTAGGAATTACCAAGTTATGGCCAAAATAAAATAGTGGGGGTGCCTGACAGCATGAAATCATTTCTGCTCATAAAATTTTTTTTTTATAACGTGTTTGAAAAAACATTACGTTACGGAAATAGCCTACCATGTTAACTCCTATTTGATTGGAGCGCAACAAATGTAAGACTAAACACGATTGGTCGGGCTATAAATACTATCTTGTGTTGTCAGGGGAAACGTGAAAAAGGAGTACTTTTTTGAAAAGATGTGTAGACATGGTTTGATTGGGTAGAGCTGCGAATATACTCAATTCAGAGCGTCTGTTCCTTGCCACATCTTGTAATAAACCTACTAAGAAGCAGTGCGTTGAGCACCAGTGTATATTTTTTATAAAATAAAGCCTGGGACATCGGCAGATCGGAGTTGTGCTATATTCATTGCCAGTCAACGAAACTGTTTATTATTTCCATTGAATTGTGGTAAGCTGAAATATTCAATATCTTTTAATGAAAATTGAATGTAAATTGATAATTCATGTCTGTATATATGTGTAGTTCAGTAGCGAACATGATGTAAAGCCTATAGTGCTCCAGCCTGAACAGAAGGTGTCGGAGGAAAGTAAAACTGCATGGAATGGCCAAACAGTACACCGACACCTAGATTATTGACTAGAAAGAGATAATGCTGGAATTGCAGAGGCGTAGTAACCATTAGGGAGGGAAATACTGGTATAAAGTAGTTCAGATGAAGCTGACAGTTGGCCTAACGCTCTGAACTCAATGTTTGTGATGTATTGTGCTCAGTGTAGAAATAGAGTATAAATAGTTCTGAAGTAGGAGGTACAACCTTCTTGTTTCAGGGACAGTGGTCTTAAAGTTATTGAGCAGCACCTGTTCAGAGCTTTACTGAAGCCAGAGGCGGACAGCATACTCCTTGGTCCATATAGCAACCAGTGGGGTGGCTCCAGAACTCATTAAAGTAATGGAGCAGAGGAGTCTTGTACTGCAGTCATCACGAAAGATAAGAGAGTGTGGCCATGGAGCTCAACATTATGTAACCCCATCTTAAAATGACATTGTAAACTAAAATTAAGAGGGGAATTTAATTGTTTTAATACCAGGAACTGAGAACATCTCCAATACTAGTTCCAATAGAAACAAACTATTGAAGTCATGATGACAAATTCCAACAGAGCTTGAACAAAACAAAACCAGTATTACCTCATATTACTACTACACAACTGACACACATAGGATACTATTAATAATATATGTCACTACAAGATTCATATTAATAAATTCTGTACATATAACTTGTAATTAAGATTGATTGTGATTCCTGGTTCCCTTTGTATTTGAATCAGGACACATATACATTCATGACAGCACTGAATACATATTGTTATTTGAAAAGTTATCAGTGACTCCTTTAAGATATCCTCATAGAGTGTTTTATGTATGTGAGTGTCACAGTGTTGTCAAGTGTGGTGGAATAAATTAAATTGTTTATCTGTCTGTTGTTGTTGTGACTTACACTTCATCATATACATACCCTAGACATATAACGTAGTCATCACACTATTCCAGAATAATTCTGACTGAGGTATACATATGTGGCAGCAAGTAAGGTTATCTATAATACACTACTCTTATTAGATATAGATACCTTCACAGCTGATCTCAGTCAGTACACTAAGTACCCTATAAATAATTATAACATCCCACTTTACCACAATGACCACCCCTGTCTTCTCCAGCTCTTCCTTCCAGACTTGCAGATTGGATTGGAGATGTGTCTCTGATTAAGCAATCAGGGCGACATCATCAGCAAATGCCAGTTCTGAAATACAGACTTGTCTCATTTTCAAGAACCTCACTGAATACTTTCTTGTTCTCTCCGTACATGCCTTGATGACATCGTCCATGAGGAGTATGACAAGATAAGGTAACAGGATATCGTTTATCCAAAAGTGGTGGTCCTGAACTCTTCTGAATTTTGGTTTGCTGTCCTCACATAATTTCTGCAAGACTTGTATAAGCTCAGTATAGCATGAACCAGAGGTGCTGGAATGTTCCTCCATGCCAACCAGTCCCAAAGTTTGCTCCAAGGGACCCTGTCAAACACCTTTTCCAGATCTAAGAAACAAAGATGGATCTCACTCTTATACTCAAGGACCGTTTCACTCGGAATCCGCACAGGACCTCATCCAACTGTGGCTCAGCTTGGTGTCGGAGTCTCTGCTCCAGGATTCTTGAGTAGATTTTACTAGGTACACTGAGAAGAGATATGCCTCTATGGTTTCCACATTGTCGATTGTCACCCTTTTTGAAAATTGGTGTTATGTTGGCAATCTCCCAATCCTTTGGTATGGTAATGTTGCACCACGCTGCATGTAGGACCCTTAAGAGTATTAGGTCGCCTGATGCTCCCATGTACTTAACCATTTCTGGTGTTATACCAGAATGTCCTGCTGCTATGCCTATCTTGATTTTCTCCAGTGCTGCCTTCAAGGTTTCCAAGTCATCAGGTTGTTCTTCTGTGTTGCGCACCGCTGCAGCAATAAGCCATTGATATCTGGTCTTAATTTCTGGCTCTCTCAGCTTGTAGGTCTTAATGCTCATTTCTCCCGTTCGTTTACTTAGTTTCTTGCGTAATATTGGACAGTTCCTAGGCTGAACAACTCTTTCAGTTGTTCTTTTGATTGTAAGCAGGTAGTGATCACTTCCAATCTCTGGCCCTCTCCAGACACAAGCATCCCGGCCATATTTGAATGAGCTCCTCCTAACAATGGCATAGTCGATCATTGACTTCTCATTCTTTGTTGGTTCACATCTAGTGTATGCTAGTATGCGCTTATGAGGGAACTTTGTGTTTGTAATGATCAGATCTGCTCACTGCAGAATCTAAGGAGTCGCTTTCCATTGTCTTTGAGAGTGTCTTCTCCATATGTTCTGATAACTCCACCCCATCTAGCATGGTCATTTCCAACTCTGGCATTGAAATCTCCGAGCAGGATAATTTCATCTAGGCAATGATCCACTGTCCTTTGAAGCAGCTCGAAGAATTCATCCTTGACCTCTGCTCTCTCATCTTCATTTGGCCCATACACCATGACCAGGTTGGCTATGGTTTCTCCTTCTTTTAGTTTTACAACCATAATGCGCTCCGAGACAAAGTTCCATTCCTTGATACTATCGTTTTGGTTTTTGGCCACAATGCAACCCACGCCACCTTTAGCTCTTTCAGATGTGGGTACACCACTGTAGAGCAGCGTGTTGCCATCGAGATCCATGACTTCTTGTCTTTTTTTCTTTGTTTCCGTTATAGCCAGGATTTCTAGTTTTCCTTTCCTCATCTCTTCCACCAGAAAATGAATGCTGTTATGTTAACTTTATAATGTTGCATGCCTTTAAATTAATGCTTAAAGTAGTATGTGGGAATAAAAGGGTATAGTATGCAAGATTAATGAGAGTGAAAGAGCAGAATGTTAGACGGGCCTGCGCGCCCAATTCTCAACCCTTCGAAAATAAAGTTCGTTCGTTCGTTCGTTCGTCCCACTTATACTTCTTGTGTTCCAAGTTCCATAAGTCGTAGTCCGTTCCATTTCGTCGCCTCTAGAATCAGTCCGGTTTTATCTCTTGTAGTTCTCATAATCAAAGGTTTAAAGAAAACAGGTGATTGGCCTGTTGTGCCTTTGTATGGTGGAGTGGTAGCCTCCTTACGGCCTCCATGCAGGCCGTCCTCCTCGTTTTTCAGCCAGACTTGAGACCGGCCTAGGCGGAGTTGGAGGTCGTTGTTTGATGATTATCTCCACCAATGCTGGGGTTCGTTGTTTGATAATTATTTCCACCAATGTTAGGGTTTATTTGATGTACTATAAACGATCGTTTCGCGTGGTGTTGTGTGATGTGATGGCTTACAAGACTTGTTGCTGTGCTGGGTGGTGTTCAAATGATCTCAAATTTTAGGCATTGCCTTAGTTAAACACCATATAATGGTCCACCACATGAAAATTAAATAAAGTATCCTTGGAAGCATGCTTTGACGACTGAAACACGTTACTGAGGTAAACATCTAGTAGAACATCTCATAACAGTTCATACGAAATTACATCGACCGTCACTTTAAATCACACGTTGGAACTTGGCATAAGAGAAAACGAACTGGTGATTGTTATGATTTAAATTCATAACATGTATGGTGATATCAATACGGCTCGGCGAGCTGACATCATTTGTTGATCACCGGTGACCATTGGTTACAGGAAGTACGTCATTGTCTTTTGGGCCGAGTAGCAGAAGTCTATAGTTGTGGTTTGCAGAAATGAATGATCTTTCTAGCCTCTTTGGTGTGTGTCGTTCGAGGCAGCTGGACGGGTTTTTTATGAGCTTCTGAATATTTTAAGGTTGCAAGATATATTCCTACTATGTACCATCACTAGCTCGCCCATATACCTCCGAGAGGCGAGGCTAGTATATTTCTGAAAGTAATGATGCTTTATCTGCAGAACGTAAGTGTTTGAATTACAATAAAATGCATGAAAATGTCCTCGACATTGTTCTACTAGCAGACGTTACAGATCGATACTAAAGACTGTAGAGTGGACGCCATACTACTTTATACGCATTTCAAGAACGTATCTATGGTGCTTCGTCTCGTCGAATAAATATCATTGAAATTGTCCAGGCTGCCTTAACATTAATATGAAGATGTGGAGTTGTTATACTGTGTGCGTGGTCTGCTAGACATCCCCTGCATGACTGTGGCCAGAGTAACATCTACTTTTACTCCAACTATTATTATTCTAAAAAAAGACCCGCACCAGTGATCTCATAACATAAACCACAATATCGGTCTAAGCGGTTAGCACGCATCAGACTAACAATTAATCTAACTACAAGTCTCTGGCCACTCCAGCCTTATTTCATGGACAAATGAACTCAACAGGATAAATGTCTGCGCGAATATAATACCCGGGTATAACAGAGTCGTGGTTCCCCTGAAGAAAATGCATCTCGTCATATATTTGTAAAATATACTCAGTAAGCCTTCACCTATTAATGTCGTACTGTTTCAAACTGAGCGTACCAATAAATATCACACTTCACTGGAAATCATTTGTAGAAATATGCAAATGAAAACTTATTCCATCAATATAAATATAGTGGCAAGAGCCAAACACACACTTGACAAAAAGA
Source organism: Oreohelix idahoensis (assembly GCA_024509875.1). Lineage (NCBI taxonomy): Eukaryota > Metazoa > Mollusca > Gastropoda > Stylommatophora > Oreohelicidae > Oreohelix > Oreohelix idahoensis. The sequence goes on along the minus strand of JAMPIV010004410.1, from coordinate 54,880 downwards.
GTAAAACTCCTCTTCGCTCAGAGGCGAACAACTCGCATGTTGCTATATATTTCTGAACACTTGTATCACCCTGCTTGTTTGTAGCAACCATCAACATTCATTCACGCTAACAATCTTATGTAAACACATGCTCATCGTTGAGAGGGTGTTCCGCGGTGCAAAAACTTCGATACCAAAATAAACAAAATATACAAGCTACTTCACAACGCGAAACAATCTCTAACATCTCCCCCTTGCTCCCAAACACGAATCATCGGTTTGCGCTTGAGGGCATTGGAGTACTTGCATTTCAGTTAATATGTGTCACACAGTATATCTCATATTTTATATACATTAATAACTTAATTATGAAGAATCGAAAATCACGAAATGTGTATACTGCAAATACTCGTTAAATACGTAGTAACTGTACATTGTGTGGTGGTATGTTCATGAAAACACATGGTGAGAGTCATTACTGTAATAAACAAAACTGTTCCAATATCATCTTTCACCGTCACTGAATGGTGCCTATACATACATGTGCACTACTGACACATAGTTTTTCTACTCAACAGGTCAAACGGCCAGTTATCCGTGCCCCTGAACGGCAAGATGGTGAAACTGTGTTCTTGCATAAAAAAGAACCACCTATTTAGCCTCGGGTTGTTATATGACTTCGAGTTGATAGATGTTAGAGGTTAATGATCCGTTTGTAATGTGGCCGGGCATGCTGATGATGATGATGATTATTGTCTACTATTTCCTTCTTCTACCTTGTTTTGATCGTATATGGTTCTAATCTCCACCCTTGACAGTTGGCAGATTATTGGTTGATGGTGTTACGACAAAAGTTCACAACAGACAGGTAATGAATGATCTCGATGAACGAGGATTGACTTTACTCCGACAGCAGAAGCAAATAATGATGAAACCTTATTTACACAAAATAAAGTGGCGAATTTGCATTGATGAGCCCAACCTTCATCTAAGCTCGGCAGTGTGTTACAGCAACAAACTCAATTCAGTTATTTATATAAATGTCTTGCTCTCCCTCGTTCACTCATGCTGCTTCAGTAGTTCTAACTGTCTCTATTTTGTTCTGGTGGTCACGGCTCGGAAAACTACCTGTCAATATTTTTCTGCCCTCTATATTCTTCATATGGCAACATTGTTTGATACAAATGTTCAGATATTTTTCTAGTTCAATTTGGCATATCTTAGATGATACTGGCCTGACCGCCAGGGGTGAAAAATTACCAAGGTCTATCATTTCCTACTACTCACGTCTATCTGCTGTCTCTAATTCTTGTCATGTACTAAACAGTTTATCAAATGTTGGTAAAACTCAACGTACCTGGTTGTCTTGAGAATACACACATTTATCTTGTACTGGCGAGACCGTTTTCTTGTCCTCAGAATAGACCACAGAAATGTCATTTGTTATATAAAGGCGATCGAGCGTCTGGTGGGATAGTTATAAATTTATCTGTCACCACAGAAGCAAGCCAACTCATTTGGACTTATCCCCCGATAATAACTTTCGATTGCGCCAATCACTTATAAAATACTATCTTTTACACACACACTTGGGAGATCCCATTCTACTGAACCTACGCTTAACGCGTTTTCGGATCTGACTGCCTTAATTAAGAACCACGATTTTCATTTACAACAATTTCCGAACTTTCTAGATCGATTGCCTCGAAAACAACTCCCCATTTGATATCAAGTTCCCGTGCAAACGTAACTTACCCGAGTTCACCCAAAGCAACAGAACTCCAAACTTGAGTCAGCACTTCTTCTCAAGGGGCGTAAAAGATTTCTGTTAATCCCTACTTCAGTGTATTATGGATTGTCACGCTTTGATTATACATTAATAAGTCATAGGTTTTCGCCATATGATTTAAATTGATAAGTCCGTTCATTTCCCTCATGCAAATGTTTGAAACTGGATTTATGACACTCGATCTCCCTGTTAAAGTAAATAGAAGCGAATTCCCATCAATACCGTGACAACCTGGACATGCACTAGCCCACAGCTAAAAGTTCTCTTTCTCCAGTGGCGTAAAGGGTTTCTGCTGTTATGAGCTTTCTACTTACATACAAAAAGAGGTGAGGTGTGCCATCCAACCATTGCATTAAGCAGACTCCAATGTCCACTTGCGATGCATTGGTTCTGAGAAGAAATGAGTGGTTAATTGTGACGGTATTGCGCCCCCCTCTTGCTTTGCAGAAGGGGTCCAGCAGTGTCCAAAACTCAAGAGAATCTATTATAGGCTTCAATTGAGTCTATCTTTACACAAATTTACTCTTGGCAGAAATGCAGATAGAAGAGTAGTATAGCTTCTATCACATGTGAGTCTTCACAAGATATTCAGATAAGCGAAAACAATGATGGCTGTTGCTGAGCACGTTAATTCTGTAATCTGTCGACAACTTTTGTCAAGAATTTAATCAATGGTTTATTCTAGCTCGTTAAGCTCCCACCCCTGAGTTAACCAGTGGAATTATTATTATAAAATAGCTCTGTTTAGCGTGTGTAACTTTGACTGACAAACATGTACCATGCCGAGAACTCGGCAACACAAAGTCTAATCTTATGCCCACAATAGCCTGTCTCATATGGTCATCTACGCGCAGGAAAAATGTACGAGAGTATTGACTGAACAAACCTATCGAGATTTATAGTCTACAAGGAGACGCTAATTTCAGCCACCTGGTATCGCATGCCCTCACATGTGTTGAGTCGCGCGACTTTCAAGCGTAATCTCGAGTAACATAAACATTATTTCAGACTCCATCAAAAGACAAGCAGACACGAAAGTCCCCTGGACAAAACATAACATTATCTCCCGATAATTGACATTACAAAGCGACGGATATCAAGGGCCACTACCAAGGTACGAACAAACTCAAGGTTCTCTCTCCTGGACGGAGATAAAAGAGTTACCCGGCTTTCAAAGGGCAGCCGCGCCGCTCAACTACACCGTAGTAAGACAGCGGCCCACTTCTCAAATAATTTAATACTACTCGGTCTGGGGTCAAAACACTGTTACTAGCAAAAGAGCGGTCCCGAGTCTGGCAAACACCAGGTGCATTTTATGTAATATTACCACAATCTGCAGATCGCTTGGCCTCTCCGGACCGAGCGATGCATTTATAATGAGGGCCAGAAGCGAAATCAAAACCCGACACGGCGTGGGGTGGGTGCTGAGCGGGAATAATAGGGCTAAATAAGACGACTTAAGAAGACGAAGATGGCTGTATACCGCTCCACCTATGTCCCAGTCTTGATGTATGGATGCGAGTCATAAGCAATGACTACAACCCACAAAAGCCAGATCCAAACCTCAGAAATGAGGTATCTGAGGAAGGTGGTTGAAGTCACACAAAAAAGACATGGTCCGCAACCAGAAATGTCTAAAATACACCCTTGCTGACTCAAGTATAACAGTCCCAACTGAGATGGTTTGACCATGTCTGCAGAATGGGAGAAAATCGGCTAACATGGCAAGCATGGGAAACTAAAAGCCAGGGATCGAGACATCCAGGACAATCCAATGTCTGGGAAGACAACATTACACAATCTTTGAAGGACCGAGGACTGGAATGGAACCAAGCCAGGAGGAAGACAGCCGATATAATAGTTTGGCGCTCTCTCTTATAAACCTCTACACCTCACGGTAGTTGAGGAAGGACTAAGTAAGTAAGTAAGACGGCAAGAAGAATGCATTAATGAAAAGAAAACGAAAGTACATATAGCCAATGAAAACAAGAAAATTAGAAGAGTAAGGAAAATGGGACGGATTGGAAAATACAAATTATCAGTCGAATCTTAACAGTAAAAATTCCTTGAGAGGACCCAGAACCAGAGCACAGTAGTTTAGCTCTGCATAGTTGGAGAGCCCCCTTGGATGGTGGGGATTGCACAGTTTGTCATGCACTTCTTACTCATAGCTTGGGACCAGATGTGATGATCCTTTAAATGCAAGCCAAGCTGGAGAAACTGAAGCACATTACTTTAACTCAACTCAATTCGAAATGGCAGAAAAGTCACATAAAATATCTAAATCTACAGTGTAGCTAATACCAAGGAATCTTCAACTTAGCGTTGGCTGCTAAAGAACGAGAAACGCAGCAGCCCTAGGTAAAAAACAACCTTGAGCTGATTGGCACGGAACAGGAAGATTGTGAATAAGTTTGTTGAAGGCTGATTATCTTTGGAGAGCTGAGACGTGAATATGTTTAAATTGAGAACGATGATCCTAGTCGCATTACATGTTTTCTCTAGGTTACACATGTTTACATACAAGAAAAATAATTATTTAGGTAATTTCTAACTATCTAGGCAATTTATTTATTTACAGGATCAGCTAGAAATAGTAGAGCTGTGAGCTATGGGACAGTCGGCATCGAGAGAGGTATGTGTTTCTTACTAGACGGTATATGTTTCTTACAGCAACAACAAGAACTACTACTAACTTCACTACTACTGCTTCCAGACTTCTTAGAATTTTTTTTTCCCGAGTCTGGTTTTCCTTTGATAAAGTAACTGTTGTGTCATTATTGAATGTCTATTGCACTTGGCACACCCGGAGTAACTATGAACCTCTGAAAAGAACTTCATCCGCCTTATACCTTCATAACCACCAAACGCAAAATCGCTGCAATGGTAAAACCATTGTGATTATAACTTGGATGGCACTACATTTTTTTTGGTACTCTCTTGTCGAGAATCTGACCTAGATCTCGTGACTATATCGTCATCATTGAAACAGTTTCTCGTGACTATATCGTAATCACTGAAACAGTTTCGCGCACCACGTGCTCCGTGTCAAAGGTCTGTCAAAACATCTGTTATAGGACCGATCCATATGCAAATACATTAACAAAACGACCTTATTTGAAAGTACGTGCGTTGGGTCGGAGTGGCCAAGAGGTATGGCGTACGCCTCGAATTCTAGAGGTACTGGGTTCGATTTCCAGTAGAAGAAATATAATTTATGAAAAGTACGTCATTTTCTTACTCGCACAGTATCATTGCGATACTTCCCTTTTGTTGCGTTCATTTGGCAAAGTCTGGGAGAGAAAGGAAATACCAGCAAAATGGAAGGAAGGTTATCTGGTCAAGTTGCCTAAGAAGGGAAATTTACAAGAGTGCACAAATTATAGAGGAATAATGTTACTATCAGTGCCAGGAAAAGTATTAAAAAGAATCATCCTTGAGAGATTGAAAGACTCCATAAAAAAGCAACTGAAAGATGAACTAGGAGGTTTTCGACACAACAGATCATGTACAGACCAGATAGCCACATTGAGAATAATAGTTGAACAAAGTCTGGAATGGAATTACCGCTATACATCGGATTCGTGGCCTATGAAAAGGAATTTGACAGTGTGGACAGAGAATTGCTTTGGAAATTGATGAGGCATTATGGAGTTCCCATGAAGATCATTAAATTAATAAAGAAGACCTATGAAGACATGACATGCAGAGTTCTTCATGAAGGACAACTTACAGAACCGTTTAGGATTAGAACAGGAGTGAGCCAGGGATGCCTGGTCTCCATTTCTTTTCATACTAGCAATAGATTGGGTTATGAAAACATTGACATCACACAACAGAAATATAATCCAGTGGAATCTGACTAAACAGCTTGATGATCTGGATTTTGCAGATGACTTGGATCTTCTGTCCCTTAACTATAATCAGATGCAAGAGAAAATGAAAATTCTCTAGGAAAGGTCACAACAAGTGGGCCTGAAAATACATAGGGAAAAGACAAAGATTATGAGAATAAATGCAAGAAAAGATAACAAGGTTGAACGAAGAAACACCACTAAAAGATGTAGAATCGTACACATGTCTTGCAAGTAATATAGACAAAGTTGGAGGGACAGACAGTGACATCAAAATAAGAATACAAAAAGCAAGAGGAGCTTTCATTGCATCGGGAAACATATGAAGAACAAGAGTTGAGAAGAAGACGCTGGCGATGGATAGGACACACATTGAGGAAACCTGTTGATAGCATTACAAGGCAGTTCTTGTTCGGGAATCCACAGGGAAAAAGAGGCAGAGGTAGACCAAAAATCACATGGAGAAGAGAACTAGAAACAGAGGTAAAAATGATGAGGAAAACAGGGAAAGAACTTGAGCAGATGGCACAGGGCAGGAAGACTTGGCATGTGTTTGTTGATGGCCTTATCGATTGATTTATACTGGTCATTATATTCCTTTAAATAGCCAGCCACACCCATCTCATATGTTTATGGGACTATGACAGGAGGTCATACGATAATCTGATGATGAAGCTATAAGTGGTGCCATTAGAAATGTATCATTCCAGTAACTTTGCAGGGCTCCCTCCCATGTAGTCAATTAGGCTTATTGTGCTTACTGCACTGCTTATGTAACCTCTTATCATTCATAGCTTCTCGTATTTCCTGAATTATTATGTCTATGCATTCCCTATTTGATGGCTTGGATCACCAGCGGATGTCGCCACGGCTAAATCACCGTCTATTCGTCTTTGTGCATCCTATTATGTCCCTCAGTTTGTGCGACTCCTGGGCCGCGCCAACAACTTAATGCACTTTCCACTTCCTTCAAGGTTTCAGTGTAGGCTGAATGGACTGAAGTACGTCATTTTCTTACTCGCACAGTATTACTTGCCTTTTGTTGCGTTCATTTTCATATGTAGCAATATATTTTTTTTGTAGACAATGTTAATAATAAGCCAAGTACAAGTCTAAGGTACAACGCCAACAGACGACATTTCGAAAATGAATTAATCAATCTCATGGACTGGTACTGTACGTTTAATCACATCAGACAAGCTCCTTTTAAATCATTGACATCATAGTTGAATGAATCGATATTGGGCATCACACGACCCTCACGATAATATATTATAGTTAGACATTCCAGTCCATCCGTCTTGGTCAGCAACACTGTCAATTATCGAAACATGTTGTAAACTTCTAAAATAGCATTAGCAATAGTTAGCAATACTTCCTTGCATAAACACAGTATCTGGCAAATACTCCTCATGTAGACGTCTCGTAGAGTTGGTAAGCTACATAGCGAAGACACATTTGAAACTGGAGCTCACGCCAAAAGCGTCCACCCTCTCCAAGAACACACAAGGAGGCCTCAGCAGTGGAGTTGGCTACTGTGTGTGTGTGTGTTGAAAGAATGCTTCGAAACAGCGCTGAGTCCGAAAGGTCCGAAACACAGCCTGCTTCTTGTTTCCAAACAGTTTCAGTTCCTGTCTGCCTTGCTGTTTTGCAAAGAGGCACATTGTCTCACTGTCTCACCTTCCGTGGACCTTTGTAAAATTTGAGTCAAGCGTCCGGGACATTAGTCGTTCATAGATAGTATCTAAGATCAAACATGTCATATTTTTCAGGGATGTGTTATGATGACTTGATTTTACAAGTGATATTTTTGCTGAGAAGTTATAGACACTGAAAATTGTGTCAGTGCTGCAGTTGTCAATGTTTTAGGCACTATGTTAAAGTTGAAAGTGTACGTGTGTTCGTATAAGTGTAATGGACACTTTATTAGCTCTGCTGATATCTGTGTACTCGGTGTGGATATGAATCATTGTCTACCAAAACTAGCTTACTCTAGTTTGATATCATGTGTTATTATTACTGTTATTATTATTGTTGCTTTTTATTATTTTCACAGATACTGCAGTGTTACCGTTACGTTTTTATTAATTAAATTGTTCATTGTTAACAAATGTTATAGAGTGTTATTTAATGTTATACTGTTCATGCGCCCACATAGAGCAGAACATAAATCGTATATCACGCGAATGTCGAGAATATCAGATTCTATAAGACTAACATACCACTGCTACACACGAGATACTGTTAGTGAATTCAATCTGTTTGTTGACATAGATTCGCCACACAGGCTATTTATGGTCATGCGTTACTACCGTCACGCTTACTGTTCTCCTACCGTGTTAAATGTTGCAGTGAGTGTGCGTGGGTACAATCACACACCACAGGTACGCACGTACGAGTCGTGGAACTACAGGTGACATTTAACAATGGTTTATTATGTCACAACACGGTAATATCAAACATACATGGTCACATTATAAGTCATTGCAATAATAAAGTACTATAGTCACATCTCCACTTCTCAGAATCATTAGCGCTATACAATATCATTGGCGCTCTAATATAAATATGGATCCTCATAGCAAACGGTTGGCATCACCGTGCTTATATCATAAACATGCCTCATCAAACTCCCAACATAGGCGCTCTAATATAAATATGGATCCTCTCAGCAAACGGTCGGCATCACCGTGCTTATATAATAATAATGGCCTCCTCAAAATACCTCAAATCACATCAATGGATCCGGTTAGCAAACGGACATCATCCTCGCCGTGCTAACAACATAAATGACCTCCTCCCAATAATAACAATGGATCCGGTTAGCCAACGGACATCATCCTCGCCGTGCTAACAACATCAATAGCCTCCTCACAATAATAACAATGGATCCGGTTAGCCAACGGACATCATCCTCGCCGTGCTAACAACATAAATGGTGAATACTCGCGGCAATTTCTCACAAAAAACTCCACTCCCTGGCAGTCTGCAGTAATCTCGCCTTCACTCATCTCAGCGCTGTTATATGACAATATAAGTCATGGATCCTTACCTCTTCAAAAATACTCACAAACATAATTCTTCAATAAACTCAGGAATTACTGGCCTACACAAATAATGGCCTCTTTAACTTTTGCACTGCGCAGGCATACTCAAAACACACACTGTAGGGCCGACCTCTCCAGTCGATGCCCAAAAAACAGACTCCTCTTAGTTCACACACTAGTCCCGCCTAAAAAAGGACACGAGACTCGGCTGTTTAAAAAACACAACTCAGTCTCAATACTTGCATGGGCTAGCCACACGAGCTAACTCATAGCTCAAGACAGTTCAGAGAAAACACATCTCCGCAATTTGAACTGACCAGTGTTCGCCACGCTTACCGACTTGGAAACTTCTCGATCATACGAGGGAATTCCCCTAACACAATTTTAACTTAACATCAGCTTAATCAAGCAACGTAACCCGCAATCGAAGCTATTCGCTTAACATTTTCAAGATCACTTCCCCTTGCTAAGATTTTAGTCTTATTAGTTGCCACCGCCCGGGAAAAAAAAATGATTATCATTTTTTTTGAAAATTTAAGTCCCAAAAATTTAGAAGTAAATGAAGTTATATCATATGGCTACAAAAAATATACATATAACAAATCAAAATAGTACATCTACCAGAAATATCATCAATAAATGTAAAATTACAACTAAAGCATCAAACATAATCAATCAAATATCCCAATGAATGTTACCGATGTAAATTACAACAAAAGCATCAAACATAATCCAAGCATACCAAAATTAATCTTAATACAACACCAAGCTAAGTACATTTAGTACAAGTAACAACCAATAGAAAGTGAAAGAACAAGATCAAGCAACAGAAGAATGATCTGTAGTAAAGAAAAGTAAGAAATCAGAAAATGAGAAACAATCAACAATAGCAAAATAACCACGCACCGTGGGCTGATCACCTGCTTGCCAACCAATCTGATTACGGAAACAATGATAGATTGTTTGGTCTGTTTTTGTTCCACAAAGACGCACTCAAACAGCGATAGATTGATCAATAAGCACAAGGCGTATGGCCACATAACCCGGTTGGTGGCTAAGGATGGAAGAAGAAAAGAAGACAAGATAACAATTTTCATGTACAATAAATACAAATTTCTCTACTAGACTAGTTACATTATATTAAGTTATATAATTCACTCAAGAATACATCAAATGAAAGTATAAGTATCGAAAGAAGAAGAAGTATACAAGTAGAATGAAGAGAAACGAAGATGTGATACGAAAGTATAAACAAGATATGAACACATATCGAAAAGACGACAAAAGATAGAATGAAATGAAGGATAGTCAACAAAGACGAATGGAAAACAAAGGTATGAACGCATAGAAAGTCAATAACAATACATACTAATAAATGTTTAGATCAGACAATATCTTTCAAAAATACAAACATCATCGCAAGGCACAAAACAATATGTCAAAGTATATCTATACTAACACCACAAAAAGAATAATTCATAACTAAACAAAGCCTAATAAGTAATTTAACTAAGTTACAAAAGTTATACTTAACTACAAATAAATTATCATCACATAAACAAATAATAGCATTTGCGATAACTAAGTTTTGACCTAACGCACAATCAACCGCTAAATAATAAAAATACATCATAATATCAAATAAGACAAGTTTCCAAAGAAGTAATATCCCTTTCAATCATAGGGCACACAAAAATAAATTACAATGCCAAAAAACAATTTTTTTTTTCAAAATTACCATACAAAATATTTCAGATAGGTAAGTTATCAAAAAATAAAATTATTTAAGTAATTCGAAGTTATAACTAATAAATTAACAATGAAATTAGCGTTTAACAAAATGAGAGAAGCATAAAATCTCTTATCTCTAGACAAACACTTAAATCAAAACATATAAGTTTTTCTTTTTTTTCAAAAAAATACATCACCAAAAAAAAAAAACACCTAAGAAAAATACAATGTCGTCTGTATATCAACTTTCCAACATACAAACATAACATAATGTATATAGAGCATGTATTATAACAATCCGTCTATATTGTACAAAGAAACGATAGTATCAGGTGTGTCTATCAATTTTACAAAAAAGTTCAATTTAATTTATAAGTTAATTCTGACTGATAATAGCGTTAAGCTTCAGTGTTATTTAACTGTAAATTTATATCTTACTCAGTCTAGTATGATATATACTATAAATAAATCTAAAATTTAATGGTACAGTAAGATATGAAAAAGGAGTCCTATAAAAATACCTGCAAAGGTTTTGTTTATTAAATTAAAAAAAAAAATCTTATTATATAAATTCTAGGTACTATGCTCTAAAAAGATCAGTCTTTAACAATTCAAATACAAGATCATTTCTGATACATGCAAGATAATTTTACAAAATCACATTACACAACATAACAATAAATTCATATAATATCTGTATGTTAATATGTAAAACAATTATGATATCAAAATATGGGGGAAAAAATCAAATTAGAAAATACAATTACATTCAGAACTATCTATGAAAATGACTATCTTCCATTAAACGAGGTTGTGCTTAGGGCTGGCAATCTCATCATGTACAAAAATTATCCTAACAATTACAGCTACAACCCAAAAAATATACAGATCAATGATTATGATCTAAATGAGCACAGGTTTGAAACCGCTCACTGCATTTATCAAAAATTACATACAAATTATTACCAACACATATGTTACACATAATCAAAACAGAATAGTATACAAATGGCATAAAAAATTGGACTGGTACATTATCAAAACAGTCATATATGTTCCACAAAAAAATATATATATATATATAGCAATCAAATAATGCATAAAGATGAACATCGTAATGTTTCAAAAAATTACAAATATTTTAATAGAACATCATATAATATACTATACACAAAATACAATAACATGTACTATTCTACGAAAAAAAAAATCAGCTGTAAAAAAAAAAAAATTCCCGATGATCTGTCGATAATTCCTGATCCTCCAAAAAGTGACTCATCATATGTATAGCGAGACGCTCATAGGTTCCGCTTGATAGATAATCCACATTCTTCACGAATAATGTCAACAAGGGCGCCGACTCATCACAACGTCGCACGCTGCGAGACAATACAAATGAAAATTTCTATTATAATCATCCGTTAGATTTAATAAGGAAAAACGGAAAATCAACTTTCACGTTTACCTATCCCTTGTGGTGGAGTAGAGTCTTGGCCCCTTTTCACACATCTCAGCAAGCCCTCCTCAAACGTGTAGACATCACAGAAGGCTCAGAGACAACCTGACCGTAACGAAAGTTCATCCCTGCTGTATGCTGAAAAAATTTACCACATTCACAAGAACGAGATGCCCTTTCGACACCACCAGCGTGACAATCAATAGTCTTATTACTTTGCTTGTTAACAATTTTGCTCTTATGTGGAGCACAGCTAACCTGGTTTCGATTTCTATAATTGCTGTTAAGAACATTGTTATTTGTTCTATTGACACAGTTGTACTGTTTTACATCCCAGTTAGCATAATTACAATTAGCATTTCCTCTTGGATAAAAATGTCTACTAGATAGAACTGGCTTTTTATCAAAGAATTTATTACCAGACTGACACTCTTTCATATAATTATTTCCACTATAATTTCCAACACTCTTAGGATCACGATGTTGAGATCTGTCAAATTGTTTCTTGTTTTTAGGAGAAGAAACGTTACTATATGAAGAACTCCCTTGGTACATTCTAACCTCAGGGTTATATCTCCTATCAAAACTGTTTTTATCTTTGCTTGTGGCAATGTGTTTAAGAAATGGGTCACACTGACTTGACTGGGTATGACTAGAAGGTTTGATATTTTCCTTATTGTTTTTCACAAAATATGTTTTCTTCACGGAACAAGGAGTGCTATCTTTATTCCCTGTTGTCAATTTATCAGAGTTTCCAATCAATACCTGGTTGGTTTTTAACACCCTGACTTGATATCTATTCCTGTTTCTTTCATTATCTACAGGACTGTCTAATACTGTAGATTTTCCTTTGCTAGCTTGCCGCCAGGAACCAATATCATTTGAAGCATCGGCATTGCCTGAAAAGTTATATTTCCCCCGAAAAGATCTCTGTCCACCATTCTTGACCTTAGAATATGCAAAAAGTGTATAAGGCTGACTTTTTGCTCTTGTGCTCTGATAATAAGCAACTTTCGGTCTCTCACTGTCACCATTGACGGAAGACCACATTTTGTTTTTCAAAACTATGTCACGAAAACCATCTACTCTTCTTCTGGCTTCTGAAATTTGAATACCTCTAAGTGCCATCTCTGCACTTAATTTTTTATTTAAACTCTCAGTTCTGAAAACTTTGCAGCTTTCCTCTGCTAATAAATTTTTAATCTTAGTGACCTTCTCTTTCTCAGCCGTCAACTCTACTAATGTATCTTTTTCATACTGTTCTTTATTAACTCTCAACTGAGTAAACTCTAGTTGTAGAGACTGAATCTTAATATCATCACTGTTATTATTCATAATCTCATCATTCTTCTTAAGGGGTACAATATTCATCTCCTTAATTTGATCACTGAGAATCGCCTTATCATTCATCACCTCATGAAGCATTTTTATATAAGTTTGCTCATGTTCATTGTTCTCCATTTTCAATTTGTCATACATCTGTTTATTTTGCTGGGCTACTTGTGTAATATTTTCCACCTCAACTTGCTTATCTTTCATCTGAACTTCCATTTGCCTTATCTTTAATAATGCTGACTCCAAACTTGCTTGTACTCCAGCAAGTTCCGAGTTTGATTTATGTAATTCACTTGTAATTCGCTTCTCATCTTCTAATTTCTTTTTCTGATCAACAGAAATGTCACAGTGAATTATATCGTGTATACTCTTCAATATATTGTCGTGTTCAACATGAATATTCTTATACACAAATACACGAAGGTCGAGCAGCATCAAACGGGCTAAATTCCTAGCCATTCTTAAATGAGGGATGGACTGAAATCTATCCTCAGCAAAATCTCTTAGAGCTCTCGACGCAGTGACCAAAAGCCTGTCCATAACATGTGCCTCAAGTTCTGGGCCTTTTAATTCCTGAAAATCTCTAGCTTCGTCATATACATACTGCAACATAGGCCCCAGATCCTCAGGATCTGTATCACAATCCATAGTAACTTGCTCACTCAGTCAACTATATATGTATCAATCAAACTTTCACCTCACCAAACCAATTATCTTTTTAAGAAATTGCAATTATTTCTTAATTACTGTAGCATCAATTCCTGTCTACTAAGTTCCCATGCATAGAACCTTTATCATGTCATATCATTATCTATGCATCAACATATTGTACAATCAATCGATATAATTATCGACAACAAAACAACAATTATCAACAGGAAATAGCGATGGATAGTATAGGCAGACTTGCTGACATGCAGAAAAGTGGCACAATCTACACAGAACAAAACCACTTATCTTAATATACTTCCGTCCCTTCCGCCAACACACCAGATATCACAAAGTTCTGCAGATAAAAAAACGTTTCAGCGCAGAAAGGTGCACGAATTAGACTTTCTTAACTTCAGGTTCTTGCCAAAGTGTAGAATGCGCTCAACACAGCATCAGCACACAGGAAACGCAGCACAGCTACCTCTGCAAGTCTTGACTTGAGATAATCTGTAAACGACTCTTCAAAAACACTTCACATTTAGTTAAACTTGACTGTCTACTGTTATATTCTGCCGTGTTGGACACAGTTAACAAACTAGGTCGAGGATTATGTAGCAAGGCCAGGAGATTCACACAAGCCACGCCCACACAGGGCTCTCTTATCACGTGAATTCCGTGGGCTTCATTCCGTTAAAAAAAACTGGCCCACCATAATGTTAGTCGTCGAAGTTTTATTAATTATCATTGTTGTTGTTAAATGTTATAGAGTGTTATTTAATGTTATACTGTTCATGCGCCCACACAGAGCAGAACATAAATCTTATATCACGCGAATGTCGAGAATATCAGATTCTATAAGACTAACATACCACTGCTACACACGAGATACTGTTAGTGAATTCAATCTGATTGTTGACATAGATTCGCCACACAGGCTATTTATGGTCATGCGTTACTACCGTCACGCTTACTGTTCTCCTACCGTGTTAAATGTTGCAGTGAGTGTGCGTGGGTACAATCACACACCACAGGTACGCACGTACGAGTCGTGGAACTACAGGTGACATTTAACAATGGTTTATTATGTCACAACACGGTAATATCAAACATACATGGTCACATTATAAGTCATTGCAATAATAAAGTACTATAGTCACATCTCCACTTCTCAGAATCATTAGCGCTATACAATATCATTGGCGCTCTAATATAAATATGGATCCTCATAGCAAACGGTCGGCATCACCGTGCTTATATCATAAACATGCCTCATCAAACTCCCAACATAGGCGCTCTAATATAAATATGGATCCTCTCAGCAAACGGTCGGCATCACCGTGCTTATATAATAATAATGGCCTCCTCAAAATACCTCAAATCACATCAATGGATCCGGTTAGCAAACGGACATCATCCTCGCCGTGCTAACAACATAAATGGCCTCCTCACAATAATAACAATGGATCCGGTTAGCCAACGGACATCATCCTCGCCGTGCTAACAACATAAATGGTGAATACTCGCGGCAATTTCTCGCAAGACTCCACTCCCTGGCAGTCTGCAGTAATCTCGCCTTCACTCATCTCAGCGCTGTTATATGACAATATAAGTCATGGATCCTTACCTCTTCAAAATTACTCACAAACACAATTCTTCAATAAACTCAGGAATTACTGGCCTACACAAATAATGGCCTCTTTAACTTTTGCACTGCGCAGGCATACTCAAAACACACACTGTAGGACCGACCTCTCCAGTCGATGCCCAAAAACAGACTCCTCTTAGTTCACACACTAGTCCCGCCTAAAAAAGGACACGAGACTCGGCTGTTTAAAAAACACAACTCAGTCTCAATACTTGCATGGGCTAGCCACACGAGCTAACTCATAGCTCAAGACAGTTCAGAGAAAACACATCTCCGCAATTTGAACTGACCAGTGTTCGCCACACTTACCGACTTGGAAACTTCTCGATCATACGAGGGAATTCCCCTAACACAATTTTAACTTAACATCAGCTTAATCAAGCATCGTAACCCGCAATCGAATCTATTCGCTTAACATTTTCAAGATCACTTCCCCTTGCTAAGATTTTAGTCTTATCATGCAGCTATCATCATTCTTCTTCTTCTTTGATCCTTAGCCGCCGACCGTCAAAGCAGTCAGTGGCCATTACGCCTGGTGGCGTCTTGTAGGGGAACAACAAATTGATTCCACTTTGCTCGGTCGGCGGCCATCCTTCGTACAGTGCCCCAACTCTGGTTCATTCTTTGCATCTCAGCCTCCACAGTCCTACGCCCAGTTGTTTTTGGTCGGCCTTTCTTCCGTTTTCCTTCAGTGGTCCATAGCATAGCTGTTCTTGTGATGGCATCGGGGTCTCTTCTGAGGACATGGCCAACCCATCTCCAGCGTCTGCCAGCTATGATGGTGTGCATGTCCTCTTGCTTTCTCCGAGTAAACAGATCTTGGTTGGTGATGGTATTCGGCCAAAAGATTCGGAAAATTTTTCTTAGGCATGTTGTGTGAAAAGAGGACACTTTCGACATTTCCTTCTCCGTAACTCTCCAGCTTTCCGCACCATAGAGAAGCACAGAAAGCACACAGCTCTGATATAATCCTAATTTTGTGCTTGTGCTGTACTGAGAGGACTTCCAGATGTTGTTCAGACTAAAAAAGGCTTTTCTTGCTTTGTTCATTCTGATGTTGATGTCTGTGCTTGCTCCGCCGTCTGGTGTTACTATGCATCCTAGGTATGTGAAGGCATCTGTCTGTTCCAGTTGCTGATTCCTTACTGATATGGGCTCAGGGTTGCTCACATTAAGCGTCATGACCTCTGACTTCTTTAAATTGATGTTCAAGCCCACCTGCTGGCTAAACTTATTAAGTTTATCCGTTTTCTTCCTGGATGTGTTGATGTGAATGTGCTAGTAGTGCAGTGTCATCTGCATATTCCAGATCTTCCAATGTAAAAAATGTAATCCATCTTATTCCTCTTGGACTGCCCTCTGTCGTCTGGCGCATCACCCAATCTATGACTGTTAAAAATAGAGTGGTTGATAAGGGGCATCCATGTCGTACTCCTTTTTTCACCTCAAAGGTTAGGTTGCTCTGCCCAACACTACACGTAAAGATGGCATATAGGCTTTTTATGATTGACACTATGCAGCTTGGAATTCCATAAGCCCTCAGTATTTTCCATAAACTGTCCCTATGTATGCTGTCAAAAGCCTTTTCAAAATCAACGAAATTAATGTACAGTTGTCTTTGCCATTCTTAGCAATGCTCTATAATGTTCCTGAGGGTAAATATATGATCTACACATCGTCTGTTCTTTCTAAATCCTGCTTGTTCTTTCCTCAGTTTGTGGTCTACTGCTTTTGAGATTCTCTGTATAATTATCCTGCCTAGTATTTTGCTGGGAACTGAGAGAAGAGTTATTCCTCTCCAATTATTGCAGTCTGCAAGATCTCCCTTCTTGGGCAATTTGGCAATTATTCCTTTTCTCCACTCTGTTGGTGTTGTCCCTGTTTTCCAGACTTGTGCAAATAGTGGTTCTAATAGTTCTGCTGCTAGTTCTGGGTCTGTTTTAAATAGCTCTGCATTTAAGTTATCATGACCAGGAGCTTTTCCATTCTTTAACCCTTTGATTGCTGTGATGATTTCTTCTTTTTGTGGGATTCTGTATTAACATCTAGATCATTTTCAGCCTCAGGAACATTCAATTGTGTCTCTGACGGTTCCTTATTCAGAGTTTCTCTGAAATGCTTTGAACATCTTGTTTCCTGTCCCTCTACTGTCGTGATGAGATTTCCGTGCTTATCTCTTACTAATGGAATATTGTTTGCACCTTGTTTTCCACTGATGATTTTAGTTATTCTGTATACTGTGCTTTGTTCATTTCTCATTGCTGCCTCTTCTGCCTGTCTTGCAAGGTCATCCAGAAATGTCCTTTTGTTAGCACAGGTTTGACGTTTAACTTCCTTGTCCAGCTGACTGTACTGTTCACTATATATTGCCTTTAACCTGGGAGGCTTAGCTTCTGTTTTCTTTCTTTTCATTTCCTTTCTCTTCGCTATGGTGTTTAGCGTATCTGGTGTTATCCAGTCTTGGCTCTTTCTTTCCTGGAATCACAAGCATGACTTGCTGCTTTCCTTGTATATTGTTGAGGTGGTGTTGAATCTGTGGTCAACATCATCGGCCTCTGTTCTTTCCTGGCTTTTGATAATCTCATATCTTCTCGTTACACCGACCACGAAAGCTTTTCTGGTGAGGGGATCCTTCAGTTTCGTGATGTTGTATCTTTTCTGTTTGACTGCAACTGGTCCAGCAGCTCTGAGTTTCACTTTGAGTCTTGCTACTACTAGGTGATGATCACTTCCCACATCTACGCTTCTTCTTACTTTTACGTCTTGTAGTGCATGTCTCCATCTGCCATTGATCATTATGTGATCTATTTGGTTTCTGTCTCGTCCGTTTGGTGATTCCCATGTTAGCTTGTTCACTTCCTTGTGTGGAAAAAGTGTTCCTCCAATGACCAGGTTGTTAATACTGGAGAAGACTGCCGCATTTCCCCATTACTCTTTCATTATAATTATTGTATGCTCCCACTTTCGCATTTAGGTCTTCCATTACTATAATGAGATCGTACCTGGGTGTAGTTTCCATTTCTTTTTGTACCTGTTGATAGAACTCGTCCTTGATCTCTTCATCGCTGTCTTTTGTTGGTGCATAGCATTATATAATTGTGGTGTTGGTGAACCTCCCTCTTAGTCTTGCTCTTATCAGTCTGTTGTTGATGGGTTTCCATTCCAGTAAAGACCTTTCCATTCCTTTCTTCAGGATAATGGCTACACCTTCGTTGTGCTGACCATCCTCTATGCAAGAATAAAGTACTGTTTCCCCTGCAGCTGTTTTTATTCTCCCCTTACCTGTCCATCTGCTCTCGCTTATTCCCAGGATATGTATCTTGTAGTTCGTCATCTATGCTATCATCATATCTCCGTTTTATTTCATCATAATGAAGACTTGTGTAAAAATATTGAATGGTGGTCACACGAAACGCCATAGATTTTCACACACGCCATTCCAAGCAGACAACACGCCAGTAGCGCGCAAGAAAAACGGCGGAGATTGTCTCACACAGTTAATGTATACTGTCTATTGCTAGAGACTTCTCCCGACACGGGCAAAAGTGCCGTTGTTCCGTTGTGTCGAAACAGTGTGTCGATACACTTTAAATCACTGTGTCGAATGTCTCGATTGTCGCATGTTACGCAATTGCCTAGTTAAATGTTTGAAGACCGGAAAGTGGGACACAAGTGTCTAGCCGGAACAAAGGAATGCAGGGGTATTTTCCTGTGTGTATCTAGGGCAGCCAATCAGAAAAGGGGTTTCCCACGGACAGATGAAACGACTTCGGCGATTGTATAAGGAGGAATAAATCGTTCGAAACATGGTGAGAATTAGAGATCGGGAAGGAGAACGGAATGACAGACAAGGATGAGAATGGTCTCCTTTTGACTGGAATATCTTCATTTATGCGTAGGTACAATGAAATCAGAAGGGAGTAGGTAGTTGTGAAGAATTTTGCAAGAATAAGTGTCCGTGCATTGAGAAATCCTGTGTTTTTCCTATTTATAATTCAAAATAAAATCGTTAACACGACCGATATAGGAAAACAACATATGGATATAACGGTCAACTCACGGAAAATGGAAATATATAACTCCAAAGGCTTGAACTGGGAAAGGTGAAATGCACGAGACCAAGATTTGAAACACCTCTAGCACAAACCCCTCGACGTTACAACTATTTTGGGAAGTTTGCTGAGTTGCGAGCCTTGTTTCCTGTACGTATGGAAGCTCCATATATAAGGGCGGTCGAAAATGATTTCAAATTCACTTGTACAGTGAAGCAAGACAGAAGGACAACGGCTGGAGAGAGAGAAACGTGTCAAGGTCAATATCTTGTTATTTGCAGCCAGGCAGTTCTGTTACTCCACAAAAGCCAGTCGTTACTGATCTTAATTAGATCCTGCGAGGGTATGTAAAGTTACTATGTAAAATAATACAGTAATTACAACTTTATTTCAGGATTTGTTTAATCAATATGTTATGAAAGTATCATGTATATTAATTGATTACTTTGTATGATTGTTGAAGATTGGAACTCGAAATATAACTACCGTGATTGAGTCCGCATCAGGGCTAGCACAGTCCTTTTCAGGACTAATAACAATTCTTTTCAGGACTACCAACAATCATTATCAGGGCTTATTCAATCTGTCTTCAAGTTACTGCACTTTACAGAGCTAACGTGTCAGGCAGGGGGATACTATAACCTCATACAATATATGTGTGTGCATATTATTTTGTATTATTTGATTTTATAAAATGTTCCACAGTAGACACCCGTCTTGTCACTGATCCATAATCATGCATTTTCACGCATACATCTGAAAACAAATTCATCTCACCTACAATAGGAATGTGGTAATTATTATCCACAAATAGCCACATATCCTACAATTATCTGCAGGTTCATACTTGTCAACCCAAAGTCAGAGGTCAATAATCAAGAATTTCTCGATGATCAATGCTAATCGCCCCAGTAGTGTCTGCATTGGTAGAAGCACGACCTACTGAAGCTGTACATCTCATATGAACACTGATTATCATAACAGATGAGTGATATTTGTGACAATCGTGCACCCAAGAAGTGATAACTGTCAAGCAGAGTTTTATGCTGACAATTTGCGTGATAAACTAATGAAAGTTATAAAGTGAATAAGACATTGAAGAAGTCTATTACCCAACCAATTGGAAGAGTCTAAAGAAATGACATTTTAGTTTAACTTGTAAAAACTGTAATTGATTTCGCCAATTTGGTTTTTGTATAAATATAAATTTTGTATCAACAGTCACACACAATCACCACAATTAGATAGATGTAAATAAAGAGGATATAAATTGTATTCACCAACTTTATTCATTTAATATAGTTGATACTAAGTTTGGTTGAATTTTTATTAATATCACAGGTGGTCACGTAGCGAAGGTGGCGCAGTAAGGTCTGACTGTTCTTTGAATATTTTCAGTCCAGATACTTTCACAGCCGTAACTATCGAGTGATACCAGTGTACTTCTCTGTCACTGGGACCTCACACATTCTGGAGAGAATACTATTTCTACTCTAGCACTATCATCTCAGCTATATAAATCCTTTCGCTACATCGATACAGCGGAGTGGGTCAATTTGCCCACCTCTACTCAGCAGACGATTTGTAGACTTCTGCCTAATTTTGAATACTTCTGCCACCAAGAAACACAACAAATATCACTGGACTTTGTTTAAATGTTACAAGTAACGTTTACTACTTCAGTGTTGGTCTTACATGGAGCTAGCATAGTCTCTATTTAATGTCACTTTTTACGGAATTTCATCGTAAGAGGATATGACGTCATAACGATATTTGTATACATGAATATATCTTATGGGCCATACACACATACCCAGATACACATCTCGACAGCCAAAATGGCTTGTCACTGAATGCCCCCTTTTCTCCACTCCCTTCGCTGTTAAACTCTCTCTCTCTCTCTCTTTGCACCCGCCTCGCCAGCAATCCCTTCCCCGCCAGTCTCATCACGTGACATAGAGTGTCTAGAGGGCCGGTGTTAGCAAAGCGGCGTTCTGGGCATTCAAACTACTGTATTTTCTAACTCCCAACATTGCCACCCCCTTCCCTGTTCCCGAGCGGAAAGCAAGGGTTTTCGATTTTTCGAGTCACAAATCAGACTGCATCGCCACGTCAAGCCAGCAATTCACCAAAGCTAGAGGAAGATGGATCGGACTAAGCATACCAAAATTATAAGTGACAGATCGGAAGTATTTGGGCAACTTTACAACTTAAAAGTAAACCGGCATATTTAAATACAAAGACTGGAAACTTAAAGGACAGACCAAAGTATTTGGATGACTTTAAAACTTAAAAACAAGGAAACCGTAATTTTTAAGTACGACGATTGGGGTCCTAAGGAATCAGATCACCCGTCATAAGTGGAATTTCCCAGACCAAGTCATTCGAAAGCATCTAAACCAAAAGTTGCCAGTGTCAAGTCTAAACTGTGCCAGGAGATTGTGTTTCCATAAGTTACTTTGGGATCGTGTTAGTAAAATCTCACAAGGTTCGTGGAACGAAGCTATCAAACCACTCGTAGAACAAAGCTATCAGACTGTGAACTGTCATCATCACAAAAGAACTAAGGAAACCAATGCTGCAGGACTCACTTATACCAGTTACGTGCTTTTAAAAGGCACCAGCAACCGGACCTTCAAATTTAATTGTAAATTAAAATCCTCACACCACGTTTCAATGACGAGAAATTTTATTTAACTCTAAAAGTCACCATCATTTCATCATTATTTTAACTTGTTAAACTAATTGATTATTAAATTTGTTACATGTTATTTTAAAACTAAACAATCATTGTTTATTCAGTTATTATAAGTATAAAGCAACTGTATGAGCAAGACTCGTATATATATATATATATATATATATATATATATATATATATATATATATATATATATATATATATATATATATATATATATATATATATATATATATATATATATTTATATATATATATATATAAACATCTAGACATATATTTACCTATATAGGGCAAATACTTATAACAAGGAATTTCGCTGGATTTACACCAGCTGGGTGCTTGAACGTGCTAAACCATTGCTTTAATTCTCAATAAAAGGCGGCGGACCGATGATAAGTTTATAGTTGCCTGTTAAAGTAAGTCCTCCCATTGGTTTGCTTCAGTGACTTCAGTTACTAACATGGATATGCAATGACCGTGTCCCGCGAATGTTTCTATTGTGAGTGTGCAAACAGCAATGAATCGTCCCTGTATTTGTTTGACAGTGTTCCCTCACAAGGGATAAAAACGAATCAGTATAATCACAAGTAAGCACCAACGGTTCAAAATTTACGAGGTGCTAGGCCAATGCTGGTACGTTATAAACACAACAGACTTTATTGATGTTCATGATCAATGTGCAGATATGAACTGTCACTAGGTTATGTCGTTCCGTCCATTATTAACAAGCAACTGTCACTAGGTTATGTCGTTCCGTCCATTATTAACAAGCAATACTAACATAGTACTCTACTACTTTACGATAGTACGCCCTCTGGTTTTCTTCCCAGTAAATCATTATATATATATATATATTACCTAAGATAAGGGATGTTGTTGTAGGACACACTGCAGCACTAGGCCTAAACCGTAATCACACTTACAACAAGAAGAAACATTCAGCAACTGACAGTTCTATTGAAGACAATGTAGGAACAAGATAGTGTTAATGACCACATGGACTCCTCTGCATCAGAAAATAGAATGCTAACAAAAGCCATTAAAGATAACTGTACCGGCTGTGTTGCTTAGGAAACATTGATTAAGACACTTAGAAAAAAAAATCAGTAAACCTGCAGCAAGTTTAGCTGTAGAGAAGAAGCAGAACAATGGAATCAAGAAAACATGTTCATGCCAGACAGATAAAATATTAAACGTGCTATCTGAGCATCAGGTCCGGGTCATTAATTGTTGGTCTTCAAGAGGAGTCAAATGGGGCAGTAAGACTGTAAAGAAAGCATTGTAAATTCGATTTGCATGTGGAGCAACAGGTTATAATATGTTGTTGAAACCGTATTACCTACTGCCTGCTATACGTACTCTACGGCAAGGAATACAGCACGTTCAATTTTCTGGGGGAATACACAATCAGATGTTTTATTACATGAAATTAAAAGTTGTAAACATGTTACGAGTACAACAGATGTGCTGTTTGACATTAGATGAAATGTCAATTTAATCTGCTATTGAATATGATGCAAAAATAGGAAAATTTCTTGGTCATTTCACTGTACCTGAACATAAGGGCATTGCGACAAATGCACCAGTATTCTTGCTAATTGGACTATCCAGCAGATGGAAGCAAATTGTTGCTTTTTTACTGAGGGAGGTCAACTAAAGGCCGTGTTTAAATGTCACAAGTGACATGGAAAGTGCAAACAGAGCTATGTGAGCCAGCTTTGGTGGTTTCCAGAAACAAAATTGTGAAAAAAAATTGCACATTCAGAGCAACCAAACAAGTGGCTATATTTCCTAGCTGACGCACCTCATTTGATCAAAAATGTTAAATTTGCATTTATCTCTGGCCATGATTTCAGATTATCTGAGGAGATGTGTGTATTGTTAAATGTTCCTTCTAACAATGCAAATGTATTGCATGTTAGGGAACTGGCTGACTTACAAAGGAACAGCACCATGAAACTAGCTCCACACCTTACCAATGACATACTCTGCCCTGGACATTTTGATAAGATGAAGGTGTCCCAGGCACTTCACTTTTTCAGTATATCTGTCAGTGCAGGGATCCACTACATGGTAGAGAAGGAGGGCAGACCTGTGAAGAATCTGACAACTGCTCGGTTCATTGAGGTGATATCTAAATGGTTTGATTCAATGTCAGGTCGCAGTCGTGTCATGGCTCTAACTAAGCAGCTTCCAGATAGGTGTGCAAATGCTGTTGAAATGTTACGATTTGTGATTCAATGTTTACAACGCTTTCAGTTGGAAAGCAGAGAGCATGGAACCCATTTCAGACAGGCATCCATTTGTCTACCACATCCGTGCTTGATCTTGCAGAGGACATGTTGAGTGGAAATTTCAGTTTTTTGCTGACATCACGCGTGAGTCAAGACTGACTGGAAAATTGTTTCACGTCCATGACATTAAATAATGCAGTGCCAACTCCTCTTGAATTCAAACATAGATTGAGAACTATCTGCTTGTCGCAATTCCTCATGACTACACGTGGAAGAAGTTACGACGAAGATGCTAATGACTTTTTGCTTTATTGCACTGATATAAATACAACAATAGTTACAAACATCGAGCAGCATTTTGATTTGTCAGATGTAGAAACAGAAATAAAAAGCACAGCTGAGGTCCATGCAATTCATTATTTAAGTGGCTACTGTGTGAACAGTGTATTAAAGCAACATACTGCCTGTCATATCTGCATCGCAGCTGTCACTGCCCCTCAGTGTGCAACAATTACTGACATTTCACGACTAACAGAACATAAAGAGTATATTCCAGGCTCACTTGTTTATGCCAGTGACACAGTAGTAAATCTGATATTAAGAACTGAACAACTGATCCGTCAGCATGAGCATCTATTTGCAACCATGAAAAACATTGCAACTTTACTTTTGGATATGGCTTTGCATGAAACAGCTGAATGCAGGCTTAGCAACTGCCACGATATTAAACAAAAGCTATTAGCAAAGTATATCAGTGTCAGAATTCACATTTACTGCAGAAATAAAAACACAGGTCTTAAACAGAATGCTGGAGCATCAATGAACAGTAACAGCTACAGCAGGAAATCTCTGGCCCAAAATATGTAATTTGATTTTGTTAAAACTATCTGTACATTGTCACATTTTTTATGAAAACAAAAAAATGGTGTGATCATCTGGATCTAGTAATTGTCGAAGATTTGTGATAGGTGAATTAAGACTTAAGTTTAGTCCCTTCTGAATAGCAATAGAAATAGGTGATATCTCAGTGAGATATAAGTAGAAATAGATTTCACGAGTGAGATGGAGGAAATATATTAGAGTCGGTCTCTGACCCCCGAGATGATTTCTCTCAGTCAGCCTATCATCTACAACAGATTAACACATAAAAAATTACATCAACAATAACAATAGTCATAACGTCCATGAATTTTGCTACAAGAATGATAGACCCACTGACTATGATCCATTCCCTCGATGTAGAAGCCCACAGTCCTGTTAGAAGAAAAGTGATAGCCCCAATACCCCGAGTCACGGATACATCTTTGCTGTAGTCTAATGATTTCCCTTTAAAGTATGAACAACTTTGATACTCTAAGATCTATCCTAAGGAAAATATTGTTAGCACAAAAAAAACTTTCATAAATAATACAAAGGGGGTGAAATTGGTATATCCATAAAAAGAAAAGAGTCACTCGTTCCTGCTTTCTCCTCTGTTCATTAGCATCAGGTCCATGACATACATTCTTACCTACAATCCGTGCCGTTTGTTCGCCGTCTGGCGGGACAAACACTTCAGTCTTCATTTTAATGAAGCGGACCCACAGATTTTTTGGGGTTCACTTTAATCTGTCTTCATGTGATATTTTTCAGACTAAGGTTCAATTAAGGTTAAGAATTCGTTTATAAGCGGGCTCCCACGCGTTGCATCTACTTAGGGAAACTAGATTCGATAAAAGGTAAAATTCTTGGGCTTTTTTTTTTACCACCAATCTGTCAAAGTTGTCGGAAAGACACTGTTGACGAGATTGTGGTAAGACCAAGAATTTGACCTTTGATCGAAGTTACATGTGAATATTTTTTCAGACTGTGAGCCGCTTAAAACTAATTTCTGACCTCGTGATTCAAAGTGAACAAAACCTTAGTTCTGAAAAATATTCAATGAAGAGACGCTCCCCGGAACCATTGGATGAACCCAAAAATCTGCAGAGTGGGATCCGCTTCATTAAAATGACAGACAGATTAAAGTGTGTGGGTGTCCTGAAGTTTGCGCGCAGAACGGCGGAACAAACGCACGATTTGTAGGTAAGAATGTATGTCAGGGCCTGATGCATGAACAGAGAGAAAGCAGGAATCGAGTTAGGTGGACTCTTTTTTATGGTATACCAAATTTCACCCCCTTTGTATTTATTTATGAAAGTTTTTTTTTTTTGCTAACAATATTTTCCTTAGGGATTAGATTAAGAGTATCAAAGTCTTTCATACCTTTAAAGGGAAATCATTAGACTACAGCAGATGTATCTTGTGACTCTTTGGGGCTATCACTTTTTCTTCTAACAGGACTGTGGGCTTATACATCGAGGGATGATAGGCTGACTGAGAGAAATTATCTCGGGGGTCAGAGACCGACTCTAATATATTTCCTCCATCTCACTCGTGAAATCTATTTCTACTTATATCTCACTGAGATATCACCTATTTCTATTGCTATTCAGAAGGGACTAAACTTAAGTCTTAATTCACCTATCACAAATCTTCGACAATTACTAGATCCAGATGATCACACCATTTTTTTGTTTTCATAAAAAATGTGACAATGTACAGATAGTTTTAACAAAATCAAATTACATATTTTGGGCCAGAGATTTCCTGCTGTAGCTGTTACTGTTCATTGATGCTCCAGCATTCTGTTTAAGACCTGTGTTTTTATTTCTGCAGTAAATGTGAATTCTGACACTGATATACTTTGCTAATAGCTTTTGTTTTAATATCGTGGCAGTTGCTAAGCCTGCATTCAGCTGTTTCATGCAAAAGCCATATCCAAAAGTAAAGTTGCAATGTTTTTCATGGTTGCAAATAGATGCTCATGCTGACGGATCAGTTGTTCAGTTCTTAATATCAGATTTACTACTGTGTCACTGGCATAAACAAGTGAGCCTGGAATATACTCTTTATGTTCTGTTAGTCGTGAAATGTCAGTAATTGTTGCACACTGAGGGGCAGTGACAGCTGCGATGCAGATATGACAGGCAGTATGTTGCTTTAATACACTGTTCACACAGTAGCCACTTAAATAATGAATTGCATGGACCTCAGCTGTGCTTTTTATTTCTGTTTCTACATCTGACAAATCAAAATGCTGCTCGATGTTTGTAACTATTGTTGTATTTATATCAGTGCAATAAAGCAAAAAGTCATTAGCATCTTCGTCGTAACTTCTTCCACGTGTAGTCATGAGGAATTGCGACAAGCAGATAGTTCTCAATCTATGTTTGAATTCAAGAGGAGTTGGCACTGCATTATTTAATGTCATGGACGTGAAACAATTTTCCAGTCAGTCTTGACTCACGCGTGATGTCAGCAAAAAACTGAAATTTCCACTCAACATGTCCTCTGCAAGATCAAGCACGGATGTGGTAGACAAATGGATGCCTGTCTGAAATGGGTTCCATGCTCTCTGCTTTCCAACTGAAAGCGTTGTAAACATTGAATCACAAATCGTAACATTTCAACAGCATTTGCACACCTATCTGGAAGCTGCTTAGTTAGAGCCATGACACGACTGCGACCTGACATTGAATCAAACCATTTAGATATCACCTCAATGAACCGAGCAGTTGTCAGATTCTTCACAGGTCTGCCCTCCTTCTCTACCATGTAGTGGATCCCTGCACTGACAGATATACTGAAAAAGTGAAGTGCCTGGGACACCTTCATCTTATCAAAATGTCCAGGGCAGAGTATGTCATTGGTAAGGTGTGGAGCTAGTTTCATGGTGCTGTTCCTTTGTAAGTCAGCCAGTTCCCTAACAGGCAGTATATTTGCAATGTTAGAAGGAATATTTAACAATACACACATCTCCTCAGATAATCTGAAATCATGGCCAGAGATAAATGCAGACTTAACATTTTTGATCAAATGAGGTGCGTCAGCTAGGAAATATAGCCACTTGTTTGGTTGCTCTGAATGTGCAATTTTTTTCACAATTTTGTTTCTGGAAACCACCAAAGCTGGCTCACATAGCTCTGTTTGCACTTTCCATGTCACTTGTGACATTTAAACACGGCCTTTAGTTGACCTCCCTCAGTAAAAAAGCAACAATTTGCTTCCATCTGCTGGATAGTCCAATTAGCAAGAATACTGGTGCATTTGTCGCAATGCCCTTATGTTCAGGTACAGTGAAATGACCAAGAAATTTTCCTATTTTTGCATCATATTCAATAGCAGATTAAATTGACATTTCATCTAATGTCAAACAGCACATCTGTTGTACTCGTAACATGTTTACAACTTTTAATTTCATGTAATAAAACATCTGATTGTGTATTCCCCCAGAAAATTGAACGTGCTGTTTCTTGCCGTAGAGTTACGTATAGCTGGCAGTAGGTAATACGGTTTCAAACAACCTATTTAACCTGTTGCTCCCATGCAAATCGAATATTACAATGCTTTCTTTACGTCCTTACTGCCCCATTTGACTCCTCTTGAAAGACCAACAATTAATGACCCGGTCCTGATGCTCAGATAGCACGTTTCATATTTACTTTCTGTCTGGCATGAACATGTTTTCTTGATTCATTGTTCTGCTTCTTCTCTACAGCTAAACTTGCTGCAGGTTTCTGTTTTTTTTTCTATGTGTCTTAATCAATGTTTTCCTAAGCAACACAGCCGGTACAGTTATCTTTAATGGCTTTTGTACATTCTATTTTCTGATGCAGGAGGAGTCCATGTGGTCATTAACACTATTTGTTCTCATGTCTTCAATAGAACTGTCAGTTGCTGAATGTTTCTTCTTGTTTGTAAGTTGTGATTACGGTATGTAGCCTAGTGCCGCAGTTGTCCTACAACAAACCATCCCATGTTATCTTAGTAACTAGTATATTTACTATATAATGCATTTACTGGGAAGAAAACCAGAGGGCGAACTTATCGTAACGTTGTAGAGTACTATGTTAGAAATGCTTGTTAAAAACTGGACGGCACGACTTAGCCTAGTGCCCGATGCCTTAGAAAATAATGGACGGAACGACAAAACCAAGTTGACAGTACTTATCTGCAAACATTTGAACATTGCACATCAATAATGTCTGTTTGTGTTTAAAACGTACCAGCCTTGGCCTAGCACCAATCTCGAAAAATTTTGAACCGTTGGTGCTTACTTGTGATTATTACTGATTCGTTTTTTATCCCATGTGA
The DNA here is from genome assembly GCA_024509875.1 of Oreohelix idahoensis. Lineage (NCBI taxonomy): Eukaryota > Metazoa > Mollusca > Gastropoda > Stylommatophora > Oreohelicidae > Oreohelix > Oreohelix idahoensis. Next base: position 25,228 of record JAMPIV010004410.1, on the reverse strand, counting down.
GGAACACTGTCAAACAAATACAGGACGATTCATTTGCTGGTTTGCACACTCACAATAGAAACATTCGCGGGACACGGTCATTGCATATCCATGTTAGTAACTGAAGTCACTGAAGCAAACCGCAATGGAAGGACTTACTTTAAATCAGGCAACTATAAAGCTTATCATCGGGTGCCCCGCCTTTTATTGAGAATGTTAAAGCATTGGTTTAGCACGTTCAAGCTCCCAGCATGGTGTAAATCCAGCGAAATTCCGCTTGTTATAAGTATCTGCCCTATATAGGTAAATATATGTCTAGATGTTTATATATATATATATAGTATATATATATGATATATATATATTATATATATATATATATATATATATATATATATATATATATATATATATATATATGGTCATATATATACGAGTCTTGCTCATACAGTTGCTTTATACTTATAATAACTGAATAAACAATGATTGTTTAGTTTTAAAATAACATGTAACAAATTTAATAATCAATTAGTTTAACAAGTTAAAATAATGATGAAATGATGGTGACTTTTAGAGTTAAAATAAAATTTCTCGTCATTGAAACGTGGTGTGAGGATTTTAATTTACAATTAAATTTGAAGGTCCGGTTGCTGGTGCCTTTTAAAAGCACGTAACTGGTATAAGTGAGTCCTGCAGCATTGGTTTCCTTAGTTCTTTTGTGATGATGACAGTTCACAGTCTGATAGCTTTGTTCTACGAGTGGTTTGAATAGCTTCGTTTCCACGAACCTTGTGAGATTTTACTAACACGATCCAAAGTAACTTATGGAAACACAATCTCCTGGCACAGTTTAGACTGGACACTGGCAACTTTTGGTTTAGATGCTTTCGATGACTTGGTCTGGGAAATTCCACTTATGACGGGTGATCTGATTCCTTAGGACTCAATCGTCGTACTTTAAAATTCAGGTTTCCTTTGTTAAGTTTTAAAGTCATCCAAATACTTTGGTCTGTCCTTTAAGTTTCCAGTCTTTGTATTTAAATATGCCGGTTTACTTTTAAGTTGTAAAGTTGCCCAAATACTTCCGATCTGTCACTTATAATTTTGGTATGCTTAGTCCGATCCATCTTCCTCTAGCTTTGGTGAATTGCTGGCTTGACGTGGGCGATGGCAGTCTGATTTTGTGACTCGAAAAATCTGAAAACCCTTGCTTTCCGCTCGGGAACAGGGAAGGGGTGGCAATGTTGGGAGTTAGAAAATACAGTAGTTTGAATGCCCAGAAACGCCGCTTTGCTAACACCGGCCCTCTAGACTTGCTCTATGTCACGTGATGAGACTGGCGGGGAAGGGATTGCTGGCGAGGCGGGTGCAAAGAGAGAGAGTGAGTTTAACAGCGAAGGGAGTGGAGAAAAGGGGCATTCAGTGACAAAGCCATTTTGGCTGTCGAGATGTGTAATCTGGGTATGTGTGTATGGCCCATAAGATATATTCCTCTATACAAATATCGTTATGACGTCATATCCTCTTACGATGAAATTCCGTAAAAAGTGACATTAAATAGAGACTATGCTAGCTCCATGTAAGACCAACACTGAAGTAGTAAACGTTACTTGTAACATTTTAACAAAGTCCAGTGATATTTGTTGTGTTTCTTGGTGGCAGAAGTATTCAAAATTAGGCAGAAGTCTACAAATCGTCTGCTGAGTAGAGGTTGGGCAAATTGACCCACTCCGCTGTATCGATGTAGCGAAAGGATTTATATAGCTGAGATGATAGTGCGAGAGTAGAAAGACTATTCTCTCCAAAATGTGTGAGGTCCCAGTGACAGAGAAGTACACTGGTAACACTCGATAGTAACGGCTGTGAAAGTATCAGGAATAAAAATATTCAAAGAACAGTCAGACCTTACTGCGCCACCTTCGCTACGTGACCACCTGTGATATTAATAAAAATTCAACCAAACTTAGTATCAACTATTATTAAATGAATAAAGTTGGTGAATACAATTTATATCCTCTTTATTTACATCTATCTAATTGTGGTGATTGTGTGTGACTGTTCATACAAAATTTATATTATACAAAAACCAAATTGGCGAATTCAATTACAGTTTTTACAAGTTAAACTAAAATGTCATTTCTTTCTTCCAATTGGTTGGGTACTTCTTATACACTTTATATTTTTCACTAGTTTATCACGCAAATTGTCATCATAAAACTCTGCTTGACAGTTATCACTTCTTTGGTGCACGATTGTCACAAATATCACTCATCTGTTACGATAATCAGTGTTCATATGAGATGTACAGCTTCAGTAGGTCGTGCTCTACCAATGCAGACACTACTGGGGCGATTAGCATTGATCATCGAGCAATTCTTGATCATTGACCTCTGACTTTGGGTTGACAAGTATGAACTTGCAGATAATTGTAGGATATGTGGCTATTTGTGGATAATAATTACAACATTCCTATTGTAGGTGAGATGAATTTGTTTTCAGATGTATGCGTGAAAATGCATGATTATGGATCAGTGACAAGACGGGTGTCTACTGTGGAACATTTTATAAAATCAAATAATACAAAATAATATGTACACACATATATTGTATGAGGTTATAGTATCCCCCCTGCCTGACACGTTAGCTCTGTAAAGTGCATAACTTGAAGACAGATTGAATAAGCCCTGATAATGATGTTGTTGGTAGTCCTGAAAAGAATTGTTATTAGTCCTGAAACGGACTGTGCTAGCCCTGATGCGGACTCAATCACGGTAGTTATATTTCGAGTTCCAATCTTCAACAATCATACAAAGTAATCAATTAATATACATGATACTTACATAACATATCGATTAAACAAATCCTGAAATAAAGTTGTAATTACTGTATTATTTTACATAGTAACTTTACATACCCTCGCAGGATCTAATTAAGATCAGTAACGACTGGCTTTTGTGGAGTAACAGAACTGCCTGCTGCAAATAACAAGATATTGACCTTGACACGTTTTTCTCTCTCTCCAGCCGTTTGTCCTTCTGTCTTGCTTCGCTGTACAAGTGAATTTGAAATCATTTTCGACCGCCCTTATATATGGAGCTTCCATACGTACAGGAAACAAGGCTCGCAACTCAGCAAACTTCCCAAAATAGTTGTAACGTCGAGGGGTTTGTGCTAGAGGTGTTTCAAATCTTGGTCTCGTGCATTTCACTTTTCCCAGTTCAAGCCTTTGGAGTTATATATTTCCATTTTCCGTGAGTTGACCGTTATATCCATATGTTGTTTTCCTATATCGGTCGTGTTAACGATTTTATTTTGAATTATAAATAGGAAAAACACAAGATTTCTCAATGCACGGACACTTATTCTTGCAAAATTCTTCACAACTACCTACTCCCTTCTGATTTCATTGTACCTACGCATAAATGAAGATATTCCCGTCAAAAGGAGACCATTCTCATCCTTGTCTGTCATTCCGTTCTCCTTCCCGATCTCTAATTCTCACCATGTTTCGAACGATTTATTCCTCCTTATACAATCGCCGAAGTCGTTTCATCTGTCCGTGGGAAACCCCTTTTCTGATTGGCTGCCCTAGATACACACAGGAAAATACCCCTGCATTCCTTTGTTCCGGCTAGACACTTGTGTCCCACTTTCCGGTCTTCAAACATTAACTAGGCAATTGCGTAACATGCGACAATCGAGACATTCGACACAGTGATTTAAAGTGTATCGACACACTGTTTCGACACAACGGAACAACGGCACTTTTGCCCGTTTGTCGGGGAGAAGTCTCTAGCAATAGACAGTATACATTAACTGTGTGAGACAATCTCCGCCGTTTTTCTTGCGCGCTACTGGCGTGTTGTCTGCTTGGAATGGCGTGTGTGTGTGAAAATCTATGGCGTTTCGTGTGACCACAATTCAATATTTTTACACAAGTCTTCATTATGATGAAATAAAACGGAGATATGATGATAGCATAGATGACGAACTACAAGATACATATCCTGGGAATAAGCGAGAGCAGATGGACAGGTAAGGGGAGAATAAAAACAGCTGCAGGGGAAACAGTACTTTATTCTTGCATAGAGGATGGTCAGCACAACGAAGGTGTAGCCATTATCCTGAAGAAAGGAATGGAAAGGTCTTTACTGGAATGGAAACCCATCAACAACAGACTGATAAGAGCAAGACTAAGAGGGAGGTTCACCAACACCACAATTATATAATGCTATGCACCAACAAACGACAGCGATGAAGAGATCAAGGACGAGTTCTATCAACAGGTACAAAAAGAAATGGAAACTACACCCAGGTACGATCTCATTATAGTAATGGGAGACCTAAATGTGAAAGTGGGAGCATACAATAATTATAATGAAAGAGTAATGGGGAAATGTGGCAGTGGAACAGCAAATGAGAATGGGGACAAAGTAATAAGCTTCTCCAGTATTAACAACCTGGTCATTGGAGGAACACTTTTTCCACACAAGGAAGTGCACAAGCTAACATGGGAATCACCAAACGGACGAGACAGAAACCAAATAGATCACATAATGATCAATGGCAGATGGAGACATGCACTACAAGACGTAAAAGTAAGAAGAAGCGTAGATGTGGGAAGTGATCATCACCTAGTAGTAGCAAGACTCAAAGTGAAACTCAGAGCTGCTGGACTAGTTGCAGTCAAACAGAAAAGATACAACATCACGAAACTGAAGGATCCCCTCACCAGAAAAGCTTTCGTGGTCGGTGTAAACGAGAGAAGATATGAGATTATCAAAAGCCAGGAAAGAACAGAGGCCGATGATGTTGACCACAGATTCAACACCATCTCAACAATATACAAGGAAAGCAGCAAGTCTTGCTTGGGATTCCAGGAAAGAAAGAGCCAAGACTGGATAACACCAGATACGCTAAACACCATAGCGAAGAGAAAGGAAATGAAAAGAAAGAAAACAGAAGCTAAGCCTCCTAGGTTAAAGGCAATATATAGTGAACAGTACAGTCAGCTGGACAAGGAAGTTAAACGTCAAACCTGTGCTAACAAAAGGACATTTCTGGATGACCTTGCAAGACAGGCAGAAGAGGCAGCACTGAGAAATGAACAAAGCACAGTATACAGAATAACTAAAATCATCAGTGGAAAACAAGGTGCAAACAATATTACATTAGTAAGAGATAAGCACGGAAATCTCATCACGACAGTAGAGGGACAGGAAACAAGATGTTCAAAGCATTTCAGAGAAACTCTGAATAAGGAACCGTCAGAGACACAATTGAATGTTCCTGAGGCTGAAAATGATCTAGATGTTAATACAGACATCCCACAAAAAGAAGAAATCATCACAGCAATCAAAGGGTTAAAGAATGGAAAAGCTCCTGGTCATGATAACTTAAATGCAGAGCTATTTAAAACAGACCCAGAACTAGCAGCAGAACTATTAGAACCACTATTTGCACAAGTCTGGAAAACAGGGACAACACCAACAGAGTGGAGAAAAGGAATAATTGCCAAATTGCCCAAGAAGGGAGATCTTGCAGACTGCAATAATTGGAGAGGAATAACTCTTCTCTCAGTTCCCAGCAAAATACTAGGCAGGATAATTATACAGAGAATCTCAAAAGCAGTAGACCACAAACTGAGGAAAGAACAAGCAGGATTTAGAAAGAACCGACGATGTGTAGATCATATATTTACCCTCAGGAACATTATAGAGCATTGCTAAGAATGGCAAAGACAACTGTACATTAATTTCGTTGATTTTGAAAAGGCTTTTGACAGCATACATAGGGACAGTTTATGGAAAATACTGAGGGCTTATGGAATTCCAAGCTGCATAGTGTCAATCATAAAAAGCCTATATGCCATCTTTACGTGTAGTGTTGGGCAGAGCAACCTAACCTTTGAGGTGAAAAAAGGAGTACGACATGGATGCCCCTTATCAACCACTCTATTTTTAACAGTCATAGATTGGGTGATGCGCCAGACGACAGAGGGCAGTCCAAGAGGAATAAGATGGATTACATTTTTTACATTGGAAGATCTGGAATATGCAGATGACACTGCACTACTAGCATCAACACATCCAGGAAGAAAACGGATAAACTTAATAAGTTTAGCCAGCAGGTGGGCTTGAACATCAATTTAAAGATGTCAGAGGTCATGACGCTTAATGTGAGCAACCCTGAGCCCATATCAGTAAGGAATCAGCAACTGGAACAGACAGATGCCTTCACATACCTAGGATGCATAGTAACACCAGACGGCGGAGCAAGCACAGACATCAACATCAGAATGAACAAAGCAAGAAAAGCCTTTTTTAGTCTGAACAACATCTGGAAGTCCTCTCAGTACAGCACAAGCACAAAATTAGGATTATATCAGAGCTGTGTGCTTTCTGTGTTTCTCTATGGTGCGGAGAGCTGGAGAGTTACGGAGAAGGAAATGTCGAAAGTGTCCTCTTTTCACACAACATGCCTAAGAAACATTTTCCGAATCTTTTGGCCGAATACCATCACCAACCAAGATCTGCTTACTCGGAGAAAGCAAGAGGACATGCACACCATCATAGCTGGCAGACGCTGGAGATTGGTTGGCCATGACCTCAGAAGAGACCCCGATGCCATCACAAGAACAGCTATGCTATGGACCACTGAAGGAAAACGGAAGAAAGGCCGACCAAAAACAACTGGGCGTAGGACTGTGGAGGCTGAGATGCAAAGAATGAACCAGAGTTGGGGCACTGTACGAAGGATGGCCGCCGACCGAGCAAAGTGGAATCAATTTGTTGTTGCCCTACAAGACGCCACCAGGCGTAATGGCCACTGACTGCTTTGACGGTCGGCGGCTAAGGATCAAAGAAGAAGAAGAATGATGATAGCTGCATGATAAGACTAAAATCTTAGCAAGGGGAAGTGATCTTGAAAATGTTAAGCGAATAGATTCGATTGCGGGTTACGATGCTTGATTAAGCTGATGTTAAGTTAAAATTGTGTTAGGGGAATTCCCTCGTATGATCGAGAAGTTTCCAAGTCGGTAAGCGTGGCGAACACTGGTCAGTTCAAATTGCGGAGATGTGTTTTCGCTCAACTGTCTTGAGCTGTGAGTAAGCCCGTGTGACTAGCCCATGCAAGTATTGAGACTGAGTTGTGTGTTTTTTAAACAGCCGAGTCTCGTGTCCTTTTTTAGGCGGGACTAGTGTGTGAACTAAGAGGAGTCTGTTTTTGGGCATCGACTGGAGAGGTCGGTCCTACAGTGTGTGTTTTGAGTATGCCTGCGCAGTGCAAAAGTTAAAGAGACCATTATTTGTGTAGGCCAGTAATTCCTGAGTTTATTGAAGAATTGTGTTTGTGAGTAATTTTGAAGAGGTAAGGATCCATGACTTATATTGTCATATAACAGCGCTGAGATGAGTGAAGGCGAGATTACTGCAGACTGCCAGGGAGTGGAGTCTTGCGAGAAATTGCCGCGAGTATTCACCATTTATGTTGTTAGCACGGCGAGGATGATGTCCGTTGGCTAACCGGATCCATTGTTATTATTGTGAGGAGGCCATTTATGTTGTTAGCACGGCGAGGATGATGTCCGTTTGCTAACCGGATCCATTGATGTGATTTGAGGTATTTTGAGGAGGCCATTATTATTATATAAGCACGGTGATGCCGACCGTTTGCTGAGAGGATCCATATTTATATTAGAGCGCCTATGTTGGGAGTTTGATGAGGCATGTTTATGATATAAGCACGGTGATGCCGACCGTTTGCTATGAGGATCCATATTTATATTAGAGCGCCAATGATATTGTATAGCGCTAATGATTCTGAGAAGTGGAGATGTGACTATAGTACTTTATTATTGCAATGACTTATAATGTGACCATGTATGTTTGATATTACCGGTTGTGACATAATAAACCATTGTTAAATGTCACCTGTAGTTCCACGACTCGTACGTGCGTACCTGTGGTGTGTGATTGTACCCACGCACACTCACTGCAACATTTAACACGGTAGGAGAACAGTAAGCGTGACGGTAGTAACGCATGACCATAAATAGCCTGTGTGGCGAATCTATGTCAACAAGCAGATTGAATTCACTAACAGTATCTCGTGTGTAGCAGTGGTATGTTAGTCTTATAGAATCTGATATTCTCGACATTCGCGTGATATAAGATTTATGTTCTGCTCTGTGTGGGCGCATGAACAGTATAACATTAAATAACACTCTATAACATTTAACAACAACAATGATAATTAATAAAACTTCGACGACTAACATTATGGTGGGCCAGTTTTTTTTAACGGAATGAAGCCCACGGAATTCACGTGATAAGAGAGCCCTGTGTGGGCGTGGCTTGTGTGAATCTCCTGGCCTTGCTACATAATCCTCGACCTAGTTTGTTAACTGTGTCCAACACGGCAGAATATAACAGTAGACAGTCAAGTTTAACTAAATGTGAAGTGTTTTTGAAGAGTCGTTTACAGATTATCTCAAGTCAAGACTTGCAGAGGTAGCTGTGCTGCGTTTCCTGTGTGCTGATGCTGTGTTGAGCGCATTCTACACTTTGGCAAGAACCTGAAGTTAAGAAAGTCTAATTCGTGCACCTTTCTGCGCTGAAACGTTTTTTATCTGCAGAACTTTGTGATATCTGGTGTGTTGGCGGAAGGGACGGAAGTATATTAAGATAAGTGGTTTTGTTCTGTGTAGATTGTGCCACTTTTCTGCATGTCAGCAAGTCTGCCTATACTATCCATCGCTATTTCCTGTTGATAATTGTTGTTTTGTTGTCGATAATTATATCGATTGATTGTACAATATGTTGATGCATAGATAATGATATGACATGATAAAGGTTCTATGCATGGGAACTTAGTAGACAGGAATTGATGCTACAGTAATTAAGAAATAATTGCAATTTCTTAAAAAGATAATTGGTTTGGTGAGGTGAAAGTTTGATTGATACATATATAGTTGACTGAGTGAGCAAGTTACTATGGATTGTGATACAGATCCTGAGGATCTGGGGCCTATGTTGCAGTATGTATATGACGAAGCTAGAGATTTTCAGGAATTAAAAGGCCCAGAACTTGAGGCACATGTTATGGACAGGCTTTTGGTCACTGCGTCGAGAGCTCTAAGAGATTTTGCTGAGGATAGATTTCAGTCCATCCCTCATTTAAGAATGGCTAGGAATTTAGCCCGTTTGATGCTGCTCGACCTTCGTGTATTTGTGTATAAGAATATTCATGTTGAACACGACAATATATTGAAGAGTATACACGATATAATTCACTGTGACATTTCTGTTGATCAGAAAAAGAAATTAGAAGATGAGAAGCGAATTACAAGTGAATTACATAAATCAAACTCGGAACTTGCTGGAGTACAAGCAAGTTTGGAGTCAGCATTATTAAAGATAAGGCAAATGGAAGTTCAGATGAAAGATAAGCAAGTTGAGGTGGAAAATATTACACAAGTAGCCCAGCAAAATAAACAGATGTATGACAAATTGAAAATGGAGAACAATGAACATGAGCAAACTTATATAAAAATGCTTCATGAGGTGATGAATGATAAGGCGATTCTCAGTGATCAAATTAAGGAGATGAATATTGTACCCCTTAAGAAGAATGATGAGATTATGAATAATAACAGTGATGATATTAAGATTCAGTCTCTACAACTAGAGTTTACTCAGTTGAGAGTTTATAAGAACAGTATGAAAAAGATACATTAGTAGAGTTGACGGCTGAGAAAGAGAAGGTCACTAAGATTAAAAATTTATTAGCAGAGGAAAGCTGCAAAGTTTTCAGAACTGAGAGTTTAAATAAAAAATTAAGTGCAGAGATGGCACTTAGAGGTATTCAAATTTCAGAAGCCAGAAGAAGAGTAGATGGTTTTCGTGACATAGTTTTGAAAAACAAAATGTGGTCTTCCGTCAATGGTGACAGTGAGAGACCGAAAGTTGCTTATTATCAGAGCACAAGAGCAAAAAGTCAGCCTTATACACTTTTTGCATATTCTAAGGTCAAGAATGGTGGACAGAGATCTTTTCGGGGGAAATATAACTTTTCAGGCAATGCCGATGCTTCAAATGATATTGGTTCCTGGCGGCAAGCTAGCAAAGGAAAATCTACAGTATTAGACAGTCCTGTAGATAATGAAAGAAACAGGATTATATATCAAGTCAGGGTGTTAAAAACCAACCAGGTATTGATTGGAAACTCTGATAAATTGACAACAGGGAATAAAGATAGCACTCTTTGTTCCGTGAAGAAAACATATTTTGTGAAAAACAATAAGGAAAATATCAAACCTTCTAGTCATACCCAGTCAAGTCAGTGTGACCCATTTCTTAAACACATTGCCACAAGCAAAGATAAAAAAACAGTTTTGATAGGAGATATAACCCTGAGGTTAGAATGTACCAAGGGAGTTCTTCATATAGTAACGTTTCTTCTCCTAAAAACAAGAAACAATTTGACAGATCTCAACATCGTGATCCTAAGAGTGTTGGAAATTATAGTGGAAATAATTATATGAAAGAGTGTCAGTCTGGTAATAAATTCTTTGATAAAAAGCCAGTTCTATCTAGTAGACATTTTTATCCAAGAGGAAATGCTAATTGTAATTATGCTAACTGGGATGTAAAACCGTTACGGTCAGGTTGTCTCTGAGCCTTCTGTGATGTCTACACGTTTGAGGAGGGCTTGCTGAGATGTGTGAAAAGGGGCCAAGACTCTACTCCACCACAAGGGATAGGTAAACGTGAAAGTTGATTTTCCGTTTTTCCTTATTAAATCTAACGGATGATTATAATAGAAATTTTCATTTGTATTGTCTCGCAGCGTGCGACGTTGTGATGAGTCGGCGCCCTTGTTGACATTATTCTGAAGAATGTGGATTATCTATCAAGCGGAACCTATGAGCTTCTCGCTATACATATGATGAGTCACTTTTTGGAGGATCAGGAATTATCGACAGATCATCGGGAATTTTTTTTTTTTTACAGCTGATTTTTTTTTCGTAGAATAGTACATGTTATTGTATTTTGTGTATAGTATATTATATGATGTTCTATTAAAATATTTGTAATTTTTTGAAACATTACGATGTTCATCTTTATGCATTATTTGATTGCTATATATATTTTTTTTTTTTGTGGAACATATATGACTGTTTTGATAATGTACCAGTCCAATTTTTTATGCCATTTGTATACTATTCTGTTTTGATTATGTGTAACATATGTGTTGGTAATAATTTGTATGTAATTTTTGATAAATGCAGTGAGCGGTTTCAAACCTGTGCTCATTTAGATCATAATCATTGATCTGTATATTTTTTGGGTTGTAGCTGTAATTGTTAGGATAATTTTTGTACATGATGAGATTGCCAGCCCTAAGCACAACCTCGTTTAATGGAAGATAGTCATTTTCATAGATAGTTCTGAATGTAATTGTATTTTCTAATTTGATTTTTTCCCCCATATTTTGATATCATAATTGTTTTACATATTAACATACAGATATTATATGAATTTATTGTTATGTTGTGTAATGTGATTTTGTAAAATTATCTTGCATGTATCAGAAATGATCTTGTATTTGAATTGTTAAAGACTGATCTTTTTAGAGCATAGTACCTAGAATTTATATAATAAGATTTTTTTTTTTAATTTAATAAACAAAACCTTTGCAGGTATTTTTATAGGACTCCTTTTTCATATCTTACTGTACCATTAAATTTTAGATTTATTTATAGTATATATCATACTAGACTGAGTAAGATATAAATTTACAGTTAAATAACACTGAAGCTTAACGCTATTATCAGTCAGAATTAACTTATAAATTAAATTGAACTTTTTTGTAAAATTGATAGACACACCTGATACTATCGTTTCTTTGTACAATATAGACGGATTGTTATAATACATGCTCTATATACATTATGTTATGTTTGTATGTTGGAAAGTTGATATACAGACGACATTGTATTTTTCTTAGGTGTTTTTTTTTTTTTGGTGATGTATTTTTTTGAAAAAAAAGAAAAACTTATATGTTTTGATTTAAGTGTTTGTCTAGAGATAAGAGATTTTATGCTTCTCTCATTTTGTTAAACGCTAATTTCATTGTTAATTTATTAGTTATAACTTCGAATTACTTAAATAATTTTATTTTTTGATAACTTACCTATCTGAAATATTTTGTATGGTAATTTTGAAAAAAAAAATTGTTTTTTGGCATTGTAATTTATTTTTGTGTGCCCTATGATTGAAAGGGATATTACTTCTTTGGAAACTTGTCTTATTTGATATTATGATGTATTTTTATTATTTAGCGGTTGATTGTGCGTTAGGTCAAAACTTAGTTATCGCAAATGCTATTATTTGTTTATGTGATGTTTATAATTTATTTGTAGTTAAGTATAACTTTTGTAACTTAGTTAAATTACTTATTAGGCTTTGTTTAGTTATGAATTATTCTTTTTGTGGTGTTAGTATAGATATACTTTGACATATTGTTTTGTGCCTTGCGATGATGTTTGTATTTTTGAAAGATATTGTCTGATCTAAACATTTATTAGTATGTATTGTTATTGGCAGTATGTGGCCAGTACGCCTAGTGGCGTCTTAGGGCAACAACAAATTGATCAATCTATCGCTGTTTCCACCACGCCTAGTGGCGTCTTTGTGGAACAAAAACAGACCAAACAATCTATCATTGTTTCCGTAATCAGATTGGTTGGCAAGCAGGTGATCAGCCCACTGTGCGTGGTTATCTTGTGCTATTGTTAATTGTTTCTCATTTTCTGATTTCTTACTTTTCTTTACTACAGATCATTCTTCTGTTGTTTGATCTTGTTCTTTCACTTTCTATTGGTTGTTACTTGTACTAAATGTACTTAGCTTGGTGTTGTATTAAGATTAATTTTGGTATGCTTGGATTATGTTTGATGCTTTTGTTGTAATTTACATCGGTAACATTCATTGGGATATTTGATTGATTATGTTTGATGCTTTAGTTGTAATTTTACATTTATTGATGATATTTCTGGTAGATGTACTATTTTGATTTGTTATATGTATATTTTTTGTAGCCATATGATATAACTTCATTTACTTCTAAATTTTTGGGACTTAAATTTTCAAAAAAAATGATAATCATTTTTTTTTCCCGGGCGGTGGCAACTAATAAGACTAAAATCTTAGCAAGGGGAAGTGATCTTGAAAATGTTAAGCGAATAGCTTCGATTGCGGGTTACGTTGCTTGATTAAGCTGATGTTAAGTTAAAATTGTGTTAGGGGAATTCCCTCGTATGATCGAGAAGTTTCCAAGTCGGTAAGCGTGGCGAACACTGGTCAGTTCAAATTGCGGAGATGTGTTTTCTCTGAACTGTCTTGAGCTATGAGTTAGCTCGTGTGGCTAGCCCATGCAAGTATTGAGACTGAGTTGTGTTTTTTAAACAGCCGAGTCTCGTGTCCTTTTTTAGGCGGGACTAGTGTGTGAACTAAGAGGAGTCTGTTTTTGGGCATCGACTGGAGAGGTCGGCCCTACAGTGTGTGTTTTGAGTATGCCTGCGCAGTGCAAAAGTTAAAGAGGCCATTATTTGTGTAGGCCAGTAATTCCTGAGTTTATTGAAGAATTATGTTTGTGAGTATTTTTGAAGAGGTAAGGATCCATGACTTATATTGTCATATAACAGCGCTGAGATGAGTGAAGGCGAGATTACTGCAGACTGCCAGGGAGTGGAGTCTTTTGCGAGAAATTGCCGCGAGTATTCACCATTTATGTTGTTAGCACGGCGAGGATGATGTCCGTTGGCTAACCGGATCCATTGTTATTATTGTGAGGAGGCCATTGATGTTGTTAGCACGGCGAGGATGATGTCCGTTGGCTAACCGGATCCATTGTTATTATTGTGAGGAGGTCATTTATGTTGTTAGCACGGCGAGGATGATGTCCGTTTGCTAACCGGATCCATTGATGTGATTTGAGGTATTTTGAGGAGGCCATTATTATTATATAAGCACGGTGATGCCGACCGTTTGCTGAGAGGATCCATATTTATATTAGAGCGCCTATGTTGGGAGTTTGATGAGGCATGTTTATGATATAAGCACGGTGATGCCAACCGTTTGCTATGAGGATCCATATTTATATTAGAGCGCCAATGATATTGTATAGCGCTAATGATTCTGAGAAGTGGAGATGTGACTATAGTACTTTATTATTGCAATGACTTATAATGTGACCATGTATGTTTGATATTACCGTGTTGTGACATAATAAACCATTGTTAAATGTCACCTGTAGTTCCACGAATCGTACGTGCGTACCTGTGGTGTGTGATTGTACCCACGCACACTCACTGCAACATTTAACACGGTAGGAGAACAGTAAGCGTGACGGTAGTAACGCATGACCATAAATAGCCTGTGTGGCGAATCTATGTCAACAAACAGATTGAATTCACTAACAGTATCTCGTGTGTAGCAGTGGTATGTTAGTCTTTATAGAATCTGATATTCTCGACATTCGCGTGATATACGATTTATGTTCTGCTCTATGTGGGCGCATGAACAGTATAACATTAAATAACACTCTATAACATTTGTTAACAATGAACAATTTAATTAATAAAAACGTAACGGTAACACTGCAGTATCTGTGAAAATAATAAAAAGCAACAATAATAATAACAGTAATAATAACACATGATATCAAACTAGAGTAAGCTAGTTTTGGTAGACAATGATTCATATCCACACCGAGTACACAGATATCAGCAGAGCTAATAAAGTGTCCATTACACTTATACGAACACACGTACACTTTCAACTTTAACATAGTGCCTAAAACATTGACAACTGCAGCACTGACACAATTTTCAGTGTCTATAACTTCTCAGCAAAAATATCACTTGTAAAATCAAGTCATCATAACACATCCCTGAAAAATACGACATGTTTGATCTTACATACTATCTATGAACGACTAATGTCCCGGACGCTTGACTCAAATTTTACAAAGGTCCACGGAAGGTGAGACAGTGAGACAATGTGCCTCTTTGCAAAACAGCAAGGCAGACAGGAACTGAAACTGTTTGGAAACAAGAAGCAGGCTGTGTTTCGGACCTTTCGGACTCAGCGCTGTTTCGAAGCATTCTTTCAACACACACACACACAGTAGCCAACTCCACTGCTGAGGCCTCCTTGTGTGTTCTTGGAGAGGGTGGACGCTTTTGGCGTGAGCTCCAGTTTCAAATGTGTCTTCGCTATGTAGCTTACCAACTCTACGAGACGTCTACATGAGGAGTATTTGCCAGATACTGTGTTTATGCAAGGAAGTATTGCTAACTATTGCTAATGCTATTTTAGAAGTTTACAACATGTTTCGATAATTGACAGTGTTGCTGACCAAGACGGATGGACTGGAATGTCTAACTATAATATATTATCGTGAGGGTCGTGTGATGCCCAATATCGATTCATTCAACTATGATGTCAATGATTTAAAAGGAGCTTGTCTGATGTGATTAAACGTACAGTACCAGTCCATGAGATTGATTAATTCATTTTCGAAATGTCGTCTGTTGGCGTTGTACCTTAGACTTGTACTTGGCTTATTATTAACATTGTCTACAAAAAAATATATTGCTACATATGAAAATGAACGCAACAAAAGGCAAGTAATACTGTGCGAGTAAGAAAATGACGTACTTCAGTCCATTCAGCCTACACTGAAACCTTGAAGGAAGTGGAAAGTGCATTAAGTTGTTGGCGCGGCCCAGGAGTCGCACAAACTGAGGGACATAATAGGATTCACAAAGACGAATAGACGGTGATTTAGCCGTGGCGACATCCGCTGGTGATCCAAGCCATCAAATAGGGAATGCATAGACATAATAATTCAGGAAATACGAGAAGCTATGAATGATAAGAGGTTACATAAGCAGTGCAGTAAGCACAATAAGCCTAATTGACTACATGGGAGGGAGCCCTGCAAAGTTACTGGAATGATACATTTCTAATGGCACCACTTATACAGCTTCATCATCAGATTATCGTGTGACCTCCTGTCATAGTCCCATAAACATATGAGATGGGTGTGGCTGGCTATTTAAAGGAATATAATGACCAGTATAAATCAATCGATAAGGCCATCAACAAACACATGCCAAGTCTTCCTGCCCTGTGCCATCTGCTCAAGTTCTTTCCCTGTTTTCCTCATCATTTTTTACCTCTGTTTCTAGTTCTCTTCTCCATGTGATTTTTGGTCTACCTCTGCCTCTTTTTCCCTGTGGATTCCCGAACAAGAACTGCCTTGTAATGCTATCAACAGGTTTCCTCAATGTGTGTCCTATCCATCGCCAGCGTCTTCTTCTCAACTCTTGTTCTTCATATGTTTCCCGATGCAATGAAAGCTCCTCTTGCTTTTTGTATTCTTATTTTGATGTCACTGTCTGTCCCTCCAACTTTGTCTATATTACTTGCAAGACATGTGTACGATTCTACATCTTTTAGTGGTGTTTCTTCGTTCAACCTTGTTATCTTTTCTTGCATTTATTCTCATAATCTTTGTCTTTTCCCTATGTATTTTCAGGCCCACTTGTTGTGACCTTTCCTAGAGAATTTTCATTTTCTCTTGCATCTGATTATAGTTAAGGGACAGAAGATCCAAGTCATCTGCAAAATCCAGATCATCAAGCTGTTTAGTCAGATTCCACTGGATTATATTTCTGTTGTGTGATGTCAATGTTTTCATAACCCAATCTATTGCTAGTATGAAAAGAAATGGAGACCAGGCATCCTGGCTCACTCCTGTTCTAATCCTAAACGGTTCTGTAAGTTGTCCTTCATGAAGAACTCTGCATGTCATGTCTTCATAGGTCTTCTTTATTAATTTAATGATCTTCATGGGAACTCCATAATGCCTCATTAATTTCCAAAGCAATTCTCTGTCCACACTGTCCAATTCCTTTTCATAGGCCACGAATCCGATGTATAGCGGTAATTCCATTCCAGACTTTGTTCAACAATTATTCTCAATGTGGCTATCTGGTCTGTACATGATCTGTTGTGTCTAAAACCTCCTAGTTCATCTTTCAGTTGCTTGTTTATGGAGTCTTTCAATCTCTCAAGGATGATTCTTTTTAATACTTTTCCTGGCACGGGAAAAAAAACTCTAAGAAGTCAGGAAGCAGTAGTGTGACAGTTAGTAGAAGGTCTTGTTGTTGCAGTAGAGAAACATACACCGTCTAGTAAGAAACACATACCTCTCTCGATGGCCGACTGCTCCCCACTGCTCACAGCTCTACTATTCAAGCTGATCCTGTAAAGTAAATTAAATTGCCCTAGAATATTTAGAAATTACCTAAAAAATTAACTATTTTTCTTGTATGTCAAACATGTGGTAACCAAGAGAAAACTTGTAATGCGACTAGGGATTATCGTTCTCACTTTAAACATATAACACGTCATCGAGTTTCGCTCCAAAGAAAATCACACCCTTCAACAAACTTATTCACAATTCTTCCTGGTTCAGTGGCCAATCAGCTCAATGTTGTTTTTGTACCTAGGGCTGCTGCTGCTTTTCTCGTTCTTTAGCAACCAAAGCATAAGTTGAAGATTCCTTGGTATTATCTACACTGTAGATTTAGTTATTTTAAAAGTTACTTTAATCTGCCAATTCGGATTGAGTTGAGTTAACGTTAATGTCGCTTTCAGTTTCGTCCAGCTTGGCTTGCATTTAAAGGATCAAATCCACATCTGGTCCCACGCAATGTGTAAGAAGTGCATGACCAAACTGTGGCAATCCCCACCATCCAAGGTGGCCTCTCCAAACTATGGCAGTGCTAAACTACTGTGCTCTCTGGTTCCTGGGTCCTCACAAGGAAAAATTTTTACTGTTTAAGATTCGACTGAATAATTTGTATTTTCCAAACCGTCCCCATTTCCCTTCCTCCTTCTAATTTTCCTTGTTTTCATTGGCTATATGTACTTTCGTTTTTCTTTTTCATTAATGCCTTTCTTCTTGCCGTCTTACTTACTATACTTAGGTCCCTTCCTCAACTTTTATACCGTGATGTGTAGAGGTTTAAAAGATGAGAGCGCCCAAAACTATTATATCGGCTGTCCTTCCCTCCCTGGCTTGGTTCCATTCCAGTCCCTCGGTCCATCAAAGATTGGTGTAATGTTGTCTTCCCAGAACATTGGATTGTCCAGGATGTCTCGATCCCTGGCTTTTAGTTTTCCCATGCTTGCCATGTTTAGCCGATTTTCTCCCATTTCTCCAGACTTGGTCAAACCATATCAGATTGGAACTGTTATACTTGAGTCGCAAGGGTGTATTTAGACAATTCTGGTTGGGACCTGTCTTTTTTGTTTGACTTCAACCACCTTCCTCAGATACCTCATTTCTGAGGTTTGGTTCTGGCCTTTATGGGGTGTAGTCATTGGCTTATGACCGCATCCATACATCAAGCTTGGACATAGGTGGAGCGGTCTACAAGCCATTTCGTCTTCTTAAGACGTCTTATATACGCCATATTATTCCCGCCTCAGCCCCACCCACGGCGTTTGTCGGGTTTAGATTTCGCTTCTGGCCCTCATTATAAATGCATTCGCTCTGTCCGGATCCCGGGTAGGAGGCCCAAGCGATCTACGATATTGGGTAATATTACATAAATGCCCCTGGTGTCTTGCCAGATCGGGACCGCTCTTTTGCTAGTAACAGTGTTTTCGACCCCAGACCGAAGTAGTATTAAATTATTTGAGAGAAGTGGGGGGCCGCTGTCCTTTCTACGGTTGTAAGTTGAGCGGCCGCGGCTGCCCTCTTTGGACCCATGCCGGGTTTAACTCTTTTATCTCCGTCCAGGAGAGAGAACCGTGAGGTGTGTCGTACCTTCCCGGTAGTGGCCCTTGATTTATCCGTCGCTTTGTTATGTAATGTCAATTTATCGGGAGCGATAATGGGTATGTTTTGTCCAGGGGGGACTTTCGTGTCCCTGCTTTGTCTTTTGATGGAGTCTTGAAAACTAATGTTTTTGTTTTTACGCGAGGGATTCCTCGCTTGAAAGTCGCGCGACTCCCCCCCGCTATACACATCGTGAGGGCCAATGCGATTACCTGGTGGCGGGTGTAATTAGCGGCGTCCGTGTAGACTAGATTGTCGCGAATAGGTTTGTTTCAGTCAATTTCTCTGTCATTTTTCCTGCGCGTAAGATGACCATATGGAGACAGGTAATTGTGGGCATAAGATTGATTGTTAGTTGCCGAGTTCTCGGCATCCGGTCCCATTGGTACATGTTTCTCCGTCAGGTCAAAGTTACACACCGCTTAAACACGAGCTATTTTATATAATAATCTCCACTGGTCTTTAACTCACGCGGTGGGAGCTCTTCTTAACGAGGCTAGAAATAAACCATTGCATTAAATTCTTGTCAAACGTTGTCCTCGAACAGATTACAGACACTTTAACGTGGCCCCTCAGCATCAGCCATCCATCTGTCTTCGCTTTATCCCACTGAAATATCCTCTTGGTGAAGACCCTTCACAATGTCGGATAGAAAGCTATAATACCTCTTCTATCTGCATTTCTGCCCTAACCTGGAGTAACGTTATTTTGTGTTATAGATAGACTCTATTGAAGGCCTATAATAGATTCTCTTGAGTTGTGCGTGCGGAACACGGCGGCTGGACCCCTTCTGAGCAAAGCAAGAGAGGGGGCAGCTTACAATTTAATATAACTTTTATTCTTTGACCGGCACTATAGGTAACCTACCATGGGCGTCGCGTACCAATGCACGCACAAAGTGGACATTGGAGTCTGCATGTTTAATGCAATGTTGGATGGCACTACTCTCACTCGTTTTGTATGGTAAGTTCAGAGTAAGCTCCTAACGCTGCACGAAGAATAATCGAAACCCTTTACGCCACGGGTGTGGGAGTTATCTTAGTTTTGCGTTGGATTCGTGTACGGGGCTGGGGGGCCTTTGTGCAGGGCCAGGGTGGATCGGGGGGTTGGGATGGCGAGGAGTTGGCTAGGGGTTCATGGGTAAGTGCGTCAGTTATGGGGGCCGATCGTTTGCCCTGGGTGTTCTTAACATATTGCGGCATAGGTGGGTCTTGGTTCCAGGTAAGGTGGATTTGGTTTGGCAAGGTGGGCGGGCGGGGTTGGCATCCGTTTTCGGCGGAATGATCTTATTAAGGTATATATAATAGCGTGACCATTCCGATAAAGACACTGATGATACGGTGGTAATCGTTTGCGGGTAAGACCACAGGGTGAAGGATAGTGAGGCTAGATCCTGGGGGGAGGTCAGGTTGGATTTATTGGGAGGGAGCGGGGTGTGAACTGGGTGGTTGGGGGTGGCGGGTAGGATTACGGATTCAAGTTGTTCTTAAGGTTAGTTGGCTCAGGGAACTGATAAGCCAAATTGGGGGAGTTGTTTCGACGGGCAAATCGATCTAGGAAATTTCTCGGAATTTTGTTCGTAAGAGGGAAAATCGTTTGGGAGTAGGGGCAGTTCTTTATTGTGTTAGGTCAGGGGTAGGGGTGCTGATCCGAAAAAACAAGCGTTTGATGTTAAAGCGGATTAGGCTTGCCTCAGTTAGCAGGGTTCTCCCAAAGGGTAGTTAGGGCTGTGTAAAACGGTATTTGTGTATTTTTATATGTGTTTGGCCGCCACGCAAAATCGGATAAGTTTATGTTATCGGGCCGGTTTAGTCCAAATGGCAGTGGGATTTGCTTGGTCTGGTGGGGTCTGTTTAATTTATTTCCTAGCACATCCTGACGCTCGTTCGCCTTTATTTTTCTATTTGATATATGTCTAGGGTCGTGTCTTTGTCCTCCCCCTGAGGACCACAGTAATGTGGATAAATTATGGGGGGATGTGTGTGAATGTGTGTTGGGGAGTGGGCTTATGGGGGGATTTTGTGTCTTCGATTTGGGGGGTTCGGTGGGGTATGGGAATAGGGTGGGGATTTGAGTGTAATGGTTTTTTAGGTTGTATTTAGTGAGGGATAGGGTAGGTTGGGGGGGGGGGTATGACATCTTTGTGAAGGTACCCATGGAAACCACACCATTGGGATAACAAATTGTAAAACCCCCCCCCCATGCGGTGATGTATTAGGTCTGCGATTTGGTAAGCGGTCTTCAGTTGTGGTTTAGATGTTTGGGAGGGGAGGGTTAAACATAATACACATCACACCAAAAATTTCACCAATATATAATATATAAATATTTATTAAAAAACGCCACCAACTACAACCAACCAAAACAGTCATGGTTCACACCAACTTGGGATTTTACATTAGCAGACCCAACCCCCACCCAAGCTTCCAAAACAATTTTTCACACAAAACATCGGTTGTTCATGGGTAGATTGATTTAGGTAAATAACTGTGCAAAATTCAACAAGGAATATGTCACATTTAAATAGGTTTGCCACATGAAAACTTCGACTGGTGGGTGGGTATTTTAACACATTAGATAAAACACATCATGGATTATATGTTACCCAACACAAACTATCCCATTATGGGCGGTGACATCTTGCCGATCGCCTCTATTAAGAACCTCAACCAAAAACAAATGAACATGTAAGGAATAATCTTAGTTTAGGTACCCACGTACATAACGAGGCAATCCAACACTTGTACCATAAATGACTACATCACAGGCATGGCATGCAGGCAAGGTGGGTTCGCATCCTCAGAGCCGCTGTGAGTAATCAGAATTTAAGGAGTAATCCTCACTTATAAAGGGGAGGAGCTGATACGAGCCTACTCCCCCCCCCCCGATGTGGAGGAACGGTGAATGCGTTGGCAGGAGTGAGTCGCAAGGTGTAGCGGTGGGAAAAAGGGAGGGAGGGGTCGGACGGGAGAGGAGTAAAGGTGAGGAGGTAGGAAGTAGGGGGGCGAGTAATTTGACCTTATTAAAATTTATGTGTTAAGAGTGTCCCCCACGAGGTATATTTATAACAGACGTGCTCCGTAAACATGCCGCAGCCCAGTAGCGGACACCTCGTGGGGGCATTAATCAGAAACCAATCACCTGGGTTAATACGCTGTCATTTTCTTTCGATTTTGTAACACACCTAAAGCAGTCATCCCTTAATCTTCTTGGCTTCTCTTCTAAATCATATGTCATCTTCTTCCCCTTTCGCACCATACCCCCAATCCTTTTATATTCTCCACTCTCACCTAAACTAACCACCACCAACCCCATACCCACATAGACCAAGCACTAGTTCATCTCATCTGCTAACCTCGACAACCAAAATCATAACAAACTCTACCCCTCCTCTTATCCTCTTAACTACCATTGAAAATTTATACAAACATTATTAAAGACAAAAACTACAGGTACACAATCTGCGACATTCCTCCGCACAACTTCCACTAATTATCTCCCATCGGCTCATTCGGGTTGGTTTCACTTACCCTCTGTACTCCACTACACCACCGGGGGACAAACGGCCCAAGTACGTGACGTCAACTCCACCTCACCGTCGCCCGTTAAATTCCTCCTGCCACCGTCCCTAATTAACAACTGGTCCCTACCTAAAAATAACTGTTCTCACTATTCACCTTTAAACCTCCCCCGCGAGCCCGATCAACCCATCCTCCCAATCCCCTCCTCCTACCCCACCACGATCACAAACTCCCGGGAGCACTCCGCAAACCTCCCCTCTACCTCCACCTAATCCGGGGAACTCTTTTTCATTCGGAATCGGGCAACCAGTGACGAAAACCCAACCGCTACGTGCCGCAGCTCTGCCACCATCTGGGTCAACCTAACGCATTCCTCTTCCTAATATTCCCAGACTAATGACCGTTTATGGACCACTATCACCCCTCCTCTCACACCTTCCCGCACACTTGATAAACCCAGCCCCCCCCCACCGCGTTCTACATTACCATCTAAACCTCCGACGGCCCCAGACAACACCCTTAGAACCTCCATCCCTCCTCTCCGCAGGGGAATACCGACATATTAGCCAGGGTCACGACACGGGGTGGGGTTAATGACTGGGGGTTGGCCCAATCCTTAAGCGTGACCTAGTGTACTTACCTTCCTCGACTAGTTAACTCAGCCTCGCCGCACCTACCCCAGTCGCCAACCTCACCCATCCCACTGCGCTCGTGGACCACAACGATCGGCCCCCACCCGCGACCCCGCCCCCCGCTACCCCCCCACCCCCCCTAGACTATACATCAAACCCGCCCATGCCTCTACACTTTTTCCCCCCAATCTCGCCTATTCCTTATCAACAGTGCCCCCCACGGGGTTAATCGTTATTTAACCCCCCCCAAACACGAAACAGCCCTTTGGTCGATTACTCACAATGTTGCGCCAAGGGTATCGTCACCTCCAACCCACGGCCGGTAGTTTGCGTGGGGTTCTATGTGCTGATAATGTACAGCGCAGACTCTCACATATACATTCCCCCCCTAACCCGATACACCTTGGGTACCCCCTCTAATACACCTTGTCTGGCCCCCCCCACCAAAAACTCCAAACACTAACCCACACCCCCCACCCCCACCCCAAACACACAAACCCCCCCACCACCCCCACCAACGCACTCCCACCCCCCCCCCCCACCCCCCCACCACCACACCCATACCCCCAACACACAAAACCTACATACCCCCCCCCACCAACCACCCAACAAACCCATACCCCAATAACCAATCCCCCCCCCTCCTTTCCCTCCACATACCTTATCCCCACCCCCCACCACCCTACCAAACAACCCCCTATGGCGGACACCCCAACCACCCCCCAATAACACCCCACCCAACACACCACCCCCCCCATACTAATAAACACAACCCCCCACCCCCCCCACCCCCCACAAACCCCACTCCCCATCAAAACCAATCCCCCCCCCAAAAACCCAACCCAAAAAAAAACCCCAAAAAACACAACCGAAATAAAACAGGTGGGGAAGGAGGTTTGGTTTGTACCCCGACAAAACCCCACCCCCCCCACACAAACCCAGACTTAATCCAAACATACCCCCCCTGTCCAAAAGCACACACCACTAAAACCAAGCACCAAAAATAACCCCACCTTTGACCGACCCCCCCCACACACACTACAACCCCCCCCCCACCCCCCCCCCCCCCCCCCCACCATACCCCATCAACTCGTCTCCCACCAAAAAACAACAACCCATTACAATTCTGAAAGCAAAAAAACCAACACACCCCCCAAACCTCCCCCAACACACCCCCCAAAAAGCCCCCCTAACAATAACCCCAAAAAAAAAAAACCCCCCCCCCAACTAAAATCCCCCCCCACCCCCACCACCCCCCCCAACCCCTTCAACCCCCCCAATAAAACAATCCCCCCCCCACCCCCCCCCCCCCCCCCCCCCCCTAAATTCGTAATCTCCCCAATAAACCAAACCCCCCCTCCCTTCCACCCCAATACCCCCACCCCCCCCCCTCCACCCCCCCCATGTACCCCCCCCCCCCCCCCCCAATACAAATAACCAAACCCCCCTAATTTGTAAAGCCATTCCCACCACCCCCCCCCCCCCACATCCAAAGCCAACCACATTAACCTCCATTTATTAATTTAAATACGTCATCAATAGCCAACTATCATAACCACCCACTTGTCAATTACCCCCCCCCCACTCATCAAATTCAACCCCCCCCCTTCCACCACCTCATACACCACCCCCACCACCTAAATCCCAAAACAAAAAGCCGACGCACTACCCCCCCTCTCAAAACCAACCAACCTAATATTGCTAACCTAGGACCCCCCCAAACCTTTCAATACAACCAAAACCCAACCCCCCAACAAACAAAACCCCCAACCACCCCCCAAACTCCACCACCCCCCCAAAACCCCACAACCCCCCCAAACAAACCCAAACAACACCCCCCAAACACCCCCCCACCCCCCCCCATTCACCCCCCCCCCCCCCCCCAACCCCCCCCCCCCCACCCCCCCCCCCCCCCCCCACCACACCCAAAAACAAAAAACAACAACAAACAACGAAACAAAAAAAAGAAAAACGCAAAAAAAAACAAAAAAAAAATAAAAAAACAAAATCAAATAATAAAGAACCCCCCCAAATACACAACCCCACCAACAACCCACCCCACCCCCCCCCACCCCCACCCCCCAACCCCCCCCCCCAACCCTACCAATTCCCAACCCCCCCCCCCCCCACCCCCCCCCATTCCCCATACCCACCAAAAAAAAATCCCACACC
>JAMPIV010004409.1:0-82938 GCA_024509875.1 Oreohelix idahoensis | reverse complement strand
GGGGGGGGGGGGGAGGGGGGGGGGGGGGGGGGGGGGAGGTCTTGACTCGGCCCAAGGTGTAATGGAACAGAGAGGTGCGGCACGAGAGAACTCTCACTGGCATTGTACAAGAGGCGAATTTGACATAAATCGTTCGATTCTTGGGAGGACCTGACCATAAGAACGAGGTACAGCTATCCACTAGGGATTGCGCAAGATAGACAACAGCGCATATAGAACTGTGACACATATCTAAAGGTTAGCATCATGGCATTTGGCAGTCATCGAAGTAGTTATGGTAAGATGGAACTACGTGCAGGAGTAGACAGTGCGGACAGTGCGTAAGTTAGAGATCTTCTCTGTCAATGTTTATACTTCTACACCCATTCGTTCTCCTCTTGCTCTACCACTGCTTGCTCTCACTCTACGCGGACGAAATGTAAATTAACCTACTTGCATAGTAGCGCATAGCTAGCCAGCTAACTCCACCCGACTGATTCAGATCTTGCCTGGTTATCATAGGTCTTGTCTACGACTCATAGCATGACTGTTGGACCAAAAAACAAATGGATCAAGAAGGTCATGAGAGGGTAGGCCAGCAGCTGGTGCATAAATACTAACCAATTTCAGGAATCGTTTCATAGACTGAAGAAACCTAACGCTATACCTAACGCTACATACTCTTTTTATGGATTAGTATGAAGAACACATCCGTGATGACGTGCTTACCATTGAGGAAGCTATAGAGGAAATCTAATGGTAGCGAGCCACCATTATGAGCACTCAAAACCAGAAAAATCAGCAAAATTTCCAACAGCAATGCTTACACCATGGTTCAAACAAAAAACTTCAACAAACAGGAGACTCAAAAATTCATACTTTCTCACAATCAACACAACGAGCAACGGCCTGCCGTCCCAACACCTGTCAAAAAGAAAAGGAAGAAGAACTATATAGATGATAAAAGGATCTAAGACCTGCGGATGCTGATCCAGAACACTGGCTTACCTAAGTTGAAAGTATAGCATGATGGCTAGTCACTGAACAAGAACTGATGAGTATTATGGCGACGAAAGAACAAAGCAAATTAATTGTGCAGTGTCCTAATAAATAGAAAGTCTTATTTGTAAATCTCCCCCCGGTGGCAACTAGCAGCTTAATGATCATACCATATCTCTTATCTTGATGCTTATCGAGCATGAACGAACAGGATCTTCAATCACACTACTTAATGCACAACATAAATCACATAGACAAGTTTGACCAGGATCCACGATTACGGCGACTTAACAATTGCGCATGCACCTGCGTATTTATTTAATTAAATGATGAATTTACATTATACAAATTTTACAGGGTAATAAATACAGGGTTTAATAAAAAATAAATGGTAATTAATACTATTCTTGTGCTTACCATTATTTTTTCCCATTTTTTTTTTTTTTTTTTTTTGTTTTTTTTTTTACGCTGCCCTGCTATATCATCTAGCAAAGGGGTGCAAAAGCAAAAAGCTACGAGGCTTCGGCTAGCAAGAAGTTCGTACAGCCAACGATTTGATTATTGATATAATTTCTTTTAGTTATTCTAATTCTTTTCTCTTTTTCACTCTACTCATCTATTACATTTTATTCTTTCTTTTTTTTTTTCTCCATTCTTTCTCACTTGAAATTCTTTCCTTTCTATACTTTTCTATTTTTCCTTTATCATTTATTCCTTTTTCCCTTACTTATTCCATTATTCTCCTCACCTTATTCTCCATTCTTTCTTCTCTATTTCTTTTGAAATATCATTGTCTTTCTCCATTTTTTCTTCTTTATCTCTTCTCTACTTTTCTACTCTAATAACAGTTCTTAATTATATATCCAAATTCGTTGGACATATAAATATACTGTCTCACAATAATATAGATATTTCAATTCATTACAACATAAAATGATACCAAGAAAAAAATAAAACACAATTGAATCTTATCTTAAAGAAAAGTCTAAGTTTCTATTGCTTTTTCTACTTAATCCTCTACTATCCACAAAACCTCACAGTTTTTCACTATTCTATAGTACAAACCAACAAACTAAAAATGTTGTGCTTCGGCACATATTTGAAGAAAAAAAAGAACATTCTTCCACATTCTTGTAAAACCCATTCTATATCTTCTTCCACACCGTTCCTACTCTATATCTTTCCTCTCTATTCTCTTTATTTCTTTTATATTCACGCTTCTATTCTTCTTCATAATTTGGCTTTTATCCAAAAGACATATCAGCTCAGGTCGCAACTGTTTTGTTTTTTTGCTGCTTCTTTCTTTTTTTTTTCGTTTTTTTTTTTTTTTTTTTGTCTCTAATTTTTTATTATGTCTTATTCTATTCCCCGAAACTTAAAAAAAAGCAAATCAAAAAAAAGTAAAAAAAAAAACCAAAAAAAAAAAATAAAAGAAAATAAAAAAAAAAAATAAAAAGACTCAAAAACAAGCGCTACCAAGCAATGGCTCTTTAATCATAGTATCTTTGCGTATGTCTTGCGTACTCTTGTTAGTACCAAAAGCCGATGAATGAAAGGTTCTACTTGAGGATACTAAAAAACTGCAAATATTAAAATTACTTAATAAATACCATGAATAAAACTGGCAAAAAGAAAAGAAAATAGATGATAACTATATGGTTTAGGGTTTTCAAAATCTAAAGGTATATCTAAACTCTCGCAAAAGGTGCCTTTTGCAAGGAGTCAAGGCAAGTGGGGGAGAGATGGGCTCAGTAAAGTAGTCTTCACTTGTCAATCAATGTTCACCAGATCCAAGCATCCACAAGTAAGGCTATGCATCACAGCTCTTCAGCCAACAACGTCATTGAAAGGGAAGAAATAAGCATCAATCCTTAATTGGGCTCATCACACAAAATTTGGATTATTTCAGCTAACACCATTTGCTCAATCTAGCTGATCATGACGCCTAAGCTTAGCACAGATGGCATCACGCCGCACTATGTCACTGGTCGGAACATCGCTCAACCAAAGTCAACTACATCAGTTCAAATATCGCATCATAAAATCACCCTCTTGTATCTCCATTCCACGCTGAAAGACTCATACACATAGCTATATTAAGTATGATTAAATTAAAGGTACCCAGGGTGGGAAATATACCTCCATAAACTCTATACAGCTAACTATCATAACACATTTTCTCCATCATATGTCACGATATCAATTTACATTATGTATCATATTATCTACTTATTTTCCGCAATCTCTACTTTCGTAAAATTGTCTTGTCGTCACTATACATTTCGAACTACAACGCTAAAACGAAAAACATTTCACATACTCTCACTGACAAAAAGATCCAAACAACCAAGCGTGACTATAATCCAACATCGGCGACAGTAGCTGCGGGTTTCTTCAACTAATGTTTCCACTGGAGCTAGTATAGTCTAACCTGAAAACACTTGAAACTAAAAACCATCAACACTAACAATAAAAAAAAGAACTGACCCTACAGGACCAACAACACAAGAACAAGCAAATGAAATAACATAATAAACATATTCAACGAAAAGAAACAAACAAAAACTAACCTATCAGTAAAAAAAACAATACCTTACCAAGCCTTTAGTATCTGAAACTTTTTATTTCCTCTGAATCCCACAGTTTGATCTGGTAACGAAATGATTATTCTAATATTACCTAGCATATCGTCATGACATTACTCCTATTCTGCTTCTAGTATACAATAAAACTGTTGACAAAGTCTCTGCGATAAAAATCTCTGGTATTGCACTGTAACTCATCAATATCGGCTCGGAAGCTTATTATAAAAATATCTAATTCTTTAAAATCTCTTTGACTATATCTCTGGACACGCCAAGACATCTTATACGAGAACTTGATAATCCAACAGAACTCGTCAGACAGATTTATTCTTCTAAAGAAACAATCTCCTGTTTCGGGACAACTCTTCTATATCTTTACTTTCTATATTAACTGACTAATTTCTTCATTCATTGCTACATTTTTTTATCTTTATTTATCATTCCTAGTGTTATTCATCTGTTTCCGCTTCTTCTGCCCTCCTCAAGTTTACAACAATCCGACTATTTTTCCCTTTACTCATTTGTTCTTCCCTTTTTCTCTTTTTCTTCTTCTGCTTTTTTCTCTATTCCTTCGTCATCCCCGAAGTAGTTAAGACATTGATATTCAACGTTATGAACAATAACAAGATTGCACTAACGCACAGCTAGGCCATAACTGTTAATATGTGGTCCAACCACTAATAACAGATCATTAAATCCACTGCTAGCTACTATTACTACTTATACACCGCCATAGATAATTTGTAGCTATTTTATTTAAATAATGACAACTAATACCATTAGACTAACTTAGCGCGCATTAACATGTAACTAATCATATCATCATCATCTCTAACCAATTAAACATCATAATATATAAGAGTAATTTTAAAGATTGTAAAGTTTTGATATATATTTTAGTGTCATTATTATAATTGGAAAGAATTATTTATAGCCAGCTAGCCAAGCTAAATGTTGCATGCAGGATATTTAATAAATGGTAATATAGGGTTTCCTATTTCACGAAAATCTACAATGGCTGATTCAGGAGAAAAAATAGCAAAGTTAATAGAAAAATTTGTTCTATATATTTTTTTTTTTAAATATAAAAAATTACAAAAAATTAATATTTGTAATAAATAACTTCAAAACATAAAAAAATTTTTTTTTAGTCTAAAATAAAATGATTTAAAATAGATCTGAATACGTGAAGTTAATTTTAATAAATCAAAATTATTGTATTAAGTATAATATTAATTTTTATTTAATTTTTTTCAATTAAAATTTTAAATTCAGTTAGTAGAGAAAGTGTTTTTTGTTAATCTTTTTTATGTTTTGTTTTATTGGATTTTTTATTTATTTTCAATAATTTCTTAAATGAATATGAATCTATTTGTTTTATTTTTTTTACTATGCTATTCCAGTTTCTAATTTAATCAGGAAGGGGACCATTCTATGTCTTAATTTTTATTTCAAAACAATATTTATTTACTAAAATTGATACTTTTAACTTTTCCTTTTTGACATTCTACTCAGTTTTCAATGTACCTATTGTTTTCTATGGCTTAAAAACGCTAATTTATTTTTTATTTTTTACAGTGCTTATTTTGGTACAATTATACGTTTTTCCTTTTTAAAAACATATTATTTTTCAAACTTTTTAGGAACTTGGCTAGAACTGAGTCCCACAATTTTTTTGTAGGACGGCGTTGCGCGTTGAAACTGGAAGCAGCTTTTTTTTTGCTGAAATAAAATTTTATGTCGTATTTAATTACGCTGTTTTTATTATTTTCAAAATATATAAATTTAATCATATTAATCTCAGGTAGTGTGAATAGCTGCGACTTAGAGATAGCCTTTTACTGTAACATGCTAAATCAAACCTCATTGACAGATCTAAGTAAGGTAAATATCTAAAAAATAAAATCTTCAAAACTTTATATTTAGCCACGAAATCAACAGACAAACCAAAATTGAGATAAAAAAATACTGATCCTGAGCTAACCAATGGACATACCCCGTTCCATAAGGTACTATTTACCAGCATTACATAATGAACCTATCATACAAGACAGCTGGGGGTAATGGGGTACACAAAATTTGCTATCCACCAAAGAAGATAACTATACTAAACATTACCAGCACAAACCTAGGAAGTCAAAAAGACAAACCGACTGGCCCACATCTGAAGGTAGGGCCCAATACAAAATGTATTTTTTTTTGAAAACTTTTTCTTATAGAGGGGGGGGAAAAAAATTAATTGAATGTATCGAGACCAACAGATGCTGATACACCTTCAAACCGGAGGGCTTGACAGAAATATAAGTAAGGACAAAGACAAAACAGTTTCAACAGATTCCCCTCAATCAAAGACAT
The DNA here is from genome assembly GCA_024509875.1 of Oreohelix idahoensis. NCBI lineage: Eukaryota > Metazoa > Mollusca > Gastropoda > Stylommatophora > Oreohelicidae > Oreohelix > Oreohelix idahoensis. The sequence goes on along the minus strand of JAMPIV010004409.1, from coordinate 77,020 downwards.
AGCTATAGCTCTGCACAGGAAAGTCACAAGAAACACTAACAAAAAGAAGAAGAGAAAAAACAGCTTGGAAAAAAGAAAACCCAAAGTTACAGAGTATTTTCATATCAGGAGCAAAAGTATCGGAGGTTCGACCTTTAAGTAGCCGTTGAGGAAGATGAAGTTAAAATTAGTATTTTCTGATCCATTTTAAGATTAAAACTGAATTGAACAAAAAAACAGCTTAGCTAACGTCTGCCTAAAAGCTTAACGCTTTATCATTTCTTTAACTGGAAGTGCACTAAAAGTTTTAGGCAATAATCTTTTGCATACACCCAAAAATATACAAACAAATGACACTAACAAGAACAAAGCACACATATAGCATTAAAACTTCTTATAGGCAGACAATTCGAAACCGCGCACAAACATACTCTCGTCTTTTGTTATGTCAATAATTGATCCTACTATTACAGTTGTATTTTTTTTTTTTGACATGAAACCTTTTAAGTAGCATAATATCTCGACATCTACATTTACCACAGATTGCAATCGTTGCAGACTAATCACGGTGCAAAGATAAGCACCTCGAGCAGTGGCCAATAAAGAAGCAAAATAGGGGGCCCTCACTTGCTGCATGGTCCAGCTTTTTTTGTTAACTGGGTTGTTTGTAGCGACAATTGCATGGCTAGCATACCGCAGAGCATTTGCAATCACAAAAGACCGAAAGAGACACAACTGCCTTCACCATAAACACAGCTATCGTGCAAAAAAAACTAACAGTTAACACAAACCACGTGATGCACCAGCGGGGAACCAAGGCCAAGGCTCCGTCGAACATCATTTAATTCCATTTGATCAAGTCTTACGTAACAAATCTTTTTAACATTGACAAACAAAGGATTGTCTTTGATACCCACCCAAAAAGACTATACTTGGATTTGGCAATATAAAACACCAATTGTTTTATCTAAATAACTTAAGAACATTAGAATTAATTAGAACCAATAAAGTAAATTACAGATCACATATGTTCTTTGCCATACTGGCTATTTCATGGGGGTCCCCATTTTGCCACCTGGCGGCCGCAGAGTTTCCTTTTTTCACATTTCCATCATAACCAAACCATAAGCAACCAACGTTAGTGTGACCAAACTGCTTTAAAGGACAAAACAAGATCAGTGTACCTGCAAACCATACACGCGTCGCCATACCTATACACCCAGGGCACAACTGGAACCAACAGCTGAGAGTAGCACAAGGTTCTTGCAAGCTGTCTACAGTACTATACACTCCTACATTCGCACTGCCCAAACACATCGAATGCAGAGCAGGTTTAAATTAAAAAATACATAGGGAGTCAATCATTACTTTAGTTTCCATTTTTCATGTGCAAAAACAACAGATCATACAGTAGGAGTGCACAGTCAACCTTAGCTCGCAGACCAACGGATATAAATACTGAGTCCGCACCAACACATTTATGTGACCTCTACTGTGTTTCATCACACTGGTTTTTTTTTCAACATTATAATCACCTGTTAAGCTTTTTTCTTTAGATGTGCAGATTCTTGCATTAGTTAATACGTCACAACAAACATTTTTTACTAACAGTTGAATAGTGACAATCTTCCATCCAAAAACTCCCCACGATGCGAGTTCTCCAAACTAGTATATTTTTTGACATATTAATTGGTATTGGAGGTAGCCGTACAAGTGCTGGAAGTTCACACAGTGAACGCCAAAACCTTTAGTTATTATGATGATTGCGATCTGGTTATACACCACGGGGAGTCGGTGCGATGCAATCTCGGTTTTGGTTCTGGTTTATAGTTTTCGGGTATTAATCTATCGGTGGTGTATTGGTATTCTCTTATAATAAGTTTGTGAGTGTCTATTTTACGTAATGGGGGGTGTTTATCGTTTACTTTTTCGATAGACTCAAGTATAACCAGTTTAGTACAATTCTGTTTTTATCGTTTTACATTATTGCTTGCTTTATTTATCTTGGACATTTTTCTCCTTCTCAAGATTATCTTTTCTATTGCGTTTTCGGACAATCATTGGGTTGCGTCACGGCAGTGAGATGATATGAAAATACGAACTCTAGCTTTTTTGTTTGGATTGGGGGTCTGGGATTTGTTTTTATTTTACTGCTCAAGCATATCGAGGGGAGGATCTGGACGTTGTCGTTCTTGGTACTTTGGGGCGGTTGATATTTTTTTCATAAAGCTTACCCTTAGGAGCTTATCTCATTTGTTGTCTTATTATCGACCTGACATAGATGCTTCCAGGCTAATGATATGCTATAATTATCTAGTCTCCAATTTCGTAGGTTTATAGCATTTCCTTAATTGCCATATGGTAATCATATTAATAAATAAAACTTGGCTTATATCAGATATCAGATAAACTAAATAAGCTTGTCCTCCGAATTTGGCTTATATAATTTCTCATGGATGCTATCGAAGCCTATTCTACAATTTCGGATAGAACATATACTCATTTCTAAATAACTTATGTGGAGGACTTCTCTTGGAAAATTTATGAATAGGTTAATTCATTTCTGGATAAATAGAAGCGCGTTATATATCAAGATCTTATAATACGAGAGCATGGTTTGCTTAAGATTTTCGATTTTTGAATAGTTTCATTTTTTTTACCATCTTAAATTAAATTAATCTCACTCTAGTAAACAGACATAATATTACTTCAACGTCATACAGCTAACAGGAGGCGGGCGTTCTATTCCTTAGCAAGAGAGAGAGTCGAGAATATATGTAAACTATTAAACTATTATTTAAGCAGCTTCATATATGAGGTCTGCACTACATAAATTTTATACTTTTTTAAACTGTTGTTTCAAATAATGCTATACCATTAGGAGCTTCTCCTTAAAATCCTCTTTTGACTCGCGGTTCCACACATTTGCCAAAATCAACAGCTATTCTCACGTTTTCTAAGTTCTACTGCAAATAAACACATTCAATCTGGGTACTTTAAACTATTTCTTCCTAGGCGGCAAAAACGGGTGTCACTCACAAAGACTGTATGATCACATTATTATCTACGACACAGGTCGTACAGTCTTTATTGCTTGATTACCTTTCTTTTTTCCCTCATACTATTTTATTCTTGGTGTTACCCGACCGTCCATAACTAAGTACTCAAATTTTTTTTTTTTTAAAATGTCTTATCTACTTTTCTTAATATTCTAATTCATACTACCCGAGTCCTCTATCATACTTCTAGTTCCCCATCACCTTTAATCCACTTTGGATCTACTATAGCTGACTCATCATAACTTTTATAACCTCATCGCATATTATCTCAACGCTGACACATCTCCTTCACAATTACACTATTAGATTCGGTTCTCTATATCCCCATGTAAATATCGCCGGCCTCCACTCATTAAGTACAACATATCGCACAAACTTCCAATACTTAAAATAGCCCCATGTACAACTGCATTCATCAATCCAATACCTACCACAACTGTACACATGGATTCTTCTTTTTTCAATCTGTGATGTCCTATTTAGGGTGTCGATTATAATGTCATACATCCGTCAATTTTACCCTAACTATATTTCTTTATTTTTCCATTCTGACATTTCCGATTGTTGGTCACAACTGTTCATTGACAGTTAGTAACTGTCTTCTTTCCTCATCATTGTCAGATCTATGCGAGAGCCTTAACATTCATCCTTAGATCGCAACTGAGCATCCCCCACTACTACGATTTTTTAAAAGAACTAAGTGTAACTACACACAACAAATAGTGTTCCACACAACCATCACACTCTAGACACAGACATTAAAAAAAACCGCAAGCTCACTCAAACAATCGACATTTCACACACTTTCTCAGTTGCCCCACAAACATATCCTACCATTTTCAAAAACCCCCATCATATGGTACCCACCCCCTACACAACACCACCCCACCTGCACTTTCTCCCACATCTCTCCGGATAACCCTTTTTGTTCCCTTTTGAAACCTGGACCAACTTCTAGACTAAACACTTTTATCTGTCTACTCCGTACACACAACATACTGTTTTGTCTATCCCCACTCTAAACAATTCCGGCCACCTACCCATCCCTAATCATCCTCCTTCACCATTTATACCTATCTTGACTCGCAATCTACAATGACTGGACATGATAACTAGTACCCCACTGTAGGGCTGAGATGTGTCCTTACTTCAAATCCACGGGATGTACTATGTACTTGTCTGCTCCCGTTCACAACAATCAAATTGCACACATTCCACTAACGGTAAAATACTTTCCTCTCTTGTATATCATCATACAGCTCTTTCCCTTTAGGGCCCTGTCCTACACCTAGTTCCCAACATATCCTAACTCTTCGATACATTCCTCCCATCTTCTATTCCTACATGTTTCCCTCGTATCCCGTGTAATAATCAAAACTCCACCAGCTATCAATTCAATCACTTTAAAACAATGTCCCCTACCTATGTAATTACCCTAAATTCAACATCACTCATTTTCACTCTCACATTTCATTACTCTTCTCTACATTTCTCCCAAACCCTCCTTAATTCCCTCTTTACTCAAACAACTTCGAACAGTTAATTCAATCTCACCTAAAACAGCTCCAATACACAGACTATACATAACTGATCCAAATTCTCACTTTCCTCGGGTATTTTTTCCCCCTTACATTCAAAATATTTTTCACAACCACTTGCATCTACATTCTCTCTTCTCTCCACTATAAAAAATAGTCATTTCATCCCCCCCCAGTCTCATTGAGAATCCCTCCCATTAGACTTCGCAAGTCTAATTCCACTCCCCAATCACATTTTTTTAACAAATAACTTGCTCTCCTTATAATAAGCCATTCCCTATCCCCTCCAACACATATCATGTATTTCCCCTCACCTATATTAATCCCCGCCACCTTCGCCATTTTATCCTCACACCTCTTTTTTTCTCCCCCAATCCCTTATCCCCCGCATCATCTATAATCCCGTCACCAATGCTTCCCCACCCCTCCCGCCCCCCCCCCCTACTCTTCTCACCCTACCTACCAACAAACATTGAATCAACCATCTTTCGACTACAACCCCGGTGCTTAAATATCCCTTTTCCAACTTCTATACCCCATCCACCCCATTAAAAATACCCTCCTACCCCCAGCCCCTCGGCACCACCCTCAATATGCCCTTCAGTACCCCAACCACTTTAACTTCAAAAAATCCTCCCCCTTCCCACATCTCAACCTCCCAAAACAATCCTCATGACCTATTTTCAATACCCCCCCCCCCTCCCCTCCCATAATCTTCTCCACCCCGTCCCCCTCCTCTTCCCCTATCCCATCCCATTAAAACCAGTACTTCCTATCCCCCTTCCCCACCCCACTTCCTCCCCCCCTCTCCCCCCCTTAATACCCATTCACCGCCCCTACCCCCCCCCCCCCCCCATTTTCACTCATCCATGTAGATACCTTATCACCAAGTCCCCCCAACCTCCCCCTACTACACCCCCCCCTTTATACCAGTATTTTATCTTACCATCTAGCCCCCACCTGAAATACCTATCTGGAGATTTAATCCCGTTTTTCCCATGCCTACTAATTCCCCCTCCTACGAACTCCAATCTTCCCCCTGCTATAGTTATAAATGCCCCTTGACCAACCAACCAATCCCCAAAATCCACACCCCCTCCCTCCCCCAAACCCTCATTCCTGTCTCACCCCCCCCCTCCACCAACCCCACCCCCATTCCGCCCCCCCAACCCCCTCCTACTTTACTTTCACCCTCATCCTCTAACCTAAATCCCTTCCCTCCATAATTAGGCCTCCCAAAATAAACCCACCATGTCATTTATCCATGCTTACCCACATTCATCGTCAAACTCACATTCCTCTTCATACTCCATCCAACCACCCATACGTCCTTTCCGTTTCAATGTGTCCTCTCTCATTACCATCCAACTTATTCCCACCCCACCTAACCCCCTTTCCTCTCCCACCTCCCTATAGCTGTGACCCTACCTATATCCCCCTTTGAACACCCCCTTTCATCACTATCCCCCTCCAACCTAAACTTCCCCAATCTCCCCTCTTTCTTTTTCATCCTCCCTTCAATAATCACTAGTTTGTCCAGACTTCCTGTGAATAATAGTAAATTCCCTCCAGTGCTCCCCCAGCCCTTCACGCACCCACCCCACATTGGGTCCCCCCTTTCTCCTTTCCTCCTTTCTCAGACTCCCCACCCCCCTCCCCCCATCACTTTCCCCCCTCCCCCCCTCCCCCCCCCCCGCCCTCCCAAATTTTTCCCTCTCTTCCACCTCCCTTCTCATCTTCCTCCTCTTTCTTTCCCACCCCTTTTTCTTCACATTTCTCTTCCCTTCTTCTTCTCGGGGCTCTACCTGGGGGGGGGGGGGGTTGTGGGTGTCCTCTTTTTCTGTTGGTGTTCTTTGGGGTATGGGGGGTCCCCTTTCTGGGGGGTGTTTGGGGGGGGGGATTGTGTTTTGTTTGTTAAAAAAAAGATGATAGAGAAGTAGGAAGAAATTAGAAAAAATATCGTGCGTTTGGCTCTGGTGTAAGGAAAGAAAATTAAAATAGGAAAATTAAGATCTCCCCCCCCCCCCGTTTTAAAATTAAATCGCTTTGTAGTCTAAAAAGGAAGAGAAGAAAAAATAAAGAAAAAAAATAGGTTTAAAAGAATTTAGAGGAATTATTTCCCGCCTTCTGCACAGTGGGACGGAATAAAGTGTATAGAATTAATGTAGGGGGGGTGGGCGGAGTGGGGGTAACATAGGTGATATAAAAGGAAAAGAGATGTAAAAAGATAGGTTGAGAAAAATGACCGGTATCGGGGTTGGGTAAGGGAGTGCTGGTGGGTTGTGGGTAGACATTACTGTGTGGCGGTGTTGGTCGGTGGGGGGTTCTGGTGGAGATAGAATCGGGTGTAAGATTTAGGGTAGACGTAACACGGAGACTCCGTGGAGAACCGGCGCGGGCGAACGCGCGGTCGGCAGTTTAATTTAGACGTGCATAAAGATAAAAAGCGTTTCCGCTTTTAGAGAGAAGAAGAAGAAAAAAGTTTAGAAATATTTGGGTTTGAAGAAGACGGGTAAACCCACCGCCCCCCATGTTAAGAGTCCCCCTCCCCCCCCCACCTACAGGATGGTAGAGGGAGGGGGTGATAAAAGATAGAGAGAGGGAAAAGGATGTACAACCCTCCTCCTCCCCCCCTCATAGAATGATAGAATTTTAGATTTAAAATAGAGTCTAGTAGAGTAGAGTAACCTCTCCACTTTTGTAACTTCTGGGGGTGGGGGGTAAAGTGAGAAAGAAGGATGGAGTTAGAGAATTAAGTTAAGTAAAAAAATAGTCTTAACATAGAAGGGAAATGGGGAGATATAGTCGAGTAAGTAGTGTTTAATAGTCACACATTGTCATGTATAGGTATAGAGTGTAGAGAGAAGAAAGAGTTAAGGAGGACTTTAGAGGAAAGTTAAGAAAGATCATAGTAGAGAACGAGGGTTGGCTGCGTTGGTAACAGTAGAGGTAGGGGGAAGGGGAGTATGAGAACAGGAGAGGGGTTGAAGAGGCGGGAAAAAAGGACCAGGGGGCGGCGGGGTGGGGGGGAGGTTTTCTGCTTTTCCTTGTTGGGGGGGGGTTCTAATCCCTTCACCCACTTCCCTCCTCTCCATCCCACCTTGCCTTTCCCCGTGGTCCCCTCCCCCTCCCCCCCTCCCCTTCCTACCATGTTTGTAGTGTCACCTGCCAAAAAGCTTATCCTGATACCCCCTAACCAACAAAGCCTCCGCCGAATCGTATACCCTAGCATAAACTCCCCCCCCTACACCACCAATCAAAAATCTCCCCCTCCTTCCCTCCTCAAAACATGGCTGATCTTTTAAAACCCCTCCTCCCCCCGGCGCTTTCTTTCATTGTCCTTCCTTAATTAAATCCCATTAATCCTAATGCATGTGTCCTAGTTTCCTCACATTCCCCCCTCCCCCTTCTTCGCCCCCACCCCTCTCATTTATGAAATCACCCCCTGATTTCCCTCGGAACCTATTTAATTCCCCTCTATCAAACATTTACCATTTTCCTCCTCAGTCCACCGCCCCCCCCTCATTTATCCTCATCGTAATTCCACTAGAAACCCCATTACCCCGATTCCTTGATATAACTCGCGCCAGCCCCCCCCCCTGGTGACCTGCTATAATCGACTGTCCCTGGGCAAATCTACAAATTCCTCGCAACCCCTATTTGCAATACAGATTCCCCAAGTTTGTCCACCCCCCCCCACCATTATCTCCATATACCGCTCTGTGGTGCCCTGTCCAGCTACCTCCCCTCCCCCCCTGTTCCCGTGACTCCACAACCCAGGGTCCCCCCCCACCACCATCCCTCCTTAAAATCCATACCCTCCCTGACAACCTAAAAAGCCCACGCCCAGCAGCCCCAATTGATCAATTATACATCAACGTTTCACCCCATTTCTTCCCCCCCCCAAACTCCATCCTATTATTTTCAACTTACACCCCATTCCCAGTTACATACCCCCTCCCAACCGCTCCCACTCCCCCCCAAATTTCCCACACCTCATTTCCACCACCACTGACCTCAACCTCCTTAGAGCTCCCCCTCAACTCCCCCCCACCACCCTCTGTCCATCCTCCCTCCCCCCACACCGACCCCTTCCACTCCGCCCCATAAATACTACTTCAATTTCTTATCTCGCCCATCTACTCCCCCCGACCAAATTTACTACTCATATCATATAACCATCAATTCCCCTTACAACTTATCCCAAACTCTCCACCGCTTCCCCCTCCTCCGCTCCTACCTGGATAAAAACCTGCCTAAACCCACTATTTAGTTGTTCAGTATGTCTTCCGAAAATGTATCACGTTAAGTAATTAAAAATTCCTATTCTCTATTTACAAAAAGCTTATCAAAATACATTATTCCCCCCCCTCTTACCCCAGCTTAAGCTTAACGTGGTCAAGTCCACCCAAGGGCAGGCTGATGTAAGAAAATCATTGTACTTATGTAGACTTTAAAACCCCCTTTCCCAACCCAAAACCATAATTTTAAACGTTAAGTTTTCTTTTACTATTATTTCCCTTTTTCAATTCCTTCTATAGTTTATGTTATCATACGTTTATTTTGGGGTTTTGGTATTGGGATATTTTTATTGTTTATGGAAGGGGTTGGGGGTGGTTGGGGGTAATATGGTTGTTGTTTTTTTTTTTTTGATTATGGAGGTGTTTTTATTTTTTTAAGTGAAAGTGTAGTTTCATTATTTGCAGTGTTATTTTAAAATGGTGATGATAATAATGTAAATAAAAAGCGTGTTGGTTGGATTCTTCTAAGAAAGTCTTGTATATGGGTATGTGAAAATATAGAAGACTGGGCATGGACAGAATGTAAGAAAAGAAGCGCGGTGAAAGGAATATGAGGGAAAAATAATGGAGTAGGGAAGGTGGACTGTATTGTTATAAATGTTTAAGGGTATTTTTAGGAAGGGGATGGTAATTTGTTTTTGTCTGTAGAAATTCGTATGATTTGTTCTGTGTAATGTGTGGGATACACTTTATACAAAACTTAATGTGAATAATAAATATCAACCTGATAAAATAGGTTCTTTATTTGAGGTTATCATTAACGGTGGACTAAAGATAAGCATACATGTACTTTATTAAACGATTCAAAGAAAGTTTCAAAAATTGCAGTAAGTAAATAAGATTGGAAGCCAAATGTCTATTAAAGTTGTTATATCTTGTAAAGTATATTTTAAGTGCTGGTTGGTTCTAAACAATGTCAACTCGAAAAACAATAAATAATTATAGTCGATTTATAAAAAAGTGTAGTAGTAGGGCCCAGTAATTATGGCGTGAACCGATTAACGCGTAAATTTCACCCTCTAACTGCTGACACAGTTATTCTGCTTGACATAAAATCTTATGTTTCACAAATTTTTACAAATTAGGAAAGTATAATAGTTACCTTTAATAACAACCAACGTTATACATCTGGTCCCTCAATACCATGTATATATCTGATTACTACAACTAAAATATCACGTGTCACAATACCGCCACACTATTCCAAAATAAAAAACCAATATCAACTATAAATGACATGTACTATCACAGATAAAATGTGATAGTTTAATCATGCTAAAAAAAAAAGAATCTAATTACCTGATATAATGTTCTAAATAATTTGGATACCAACTAAAAGGATGGTGTTTCACTTAATTAAAATGACACATAAAATTAATCTAAAAAATCATATATCTAAAAAATATCACTCGCTTTTACCAAAGGAAAAACAAAGAACTAACTACAATAGTTCGCGAAAACATGGTCATAATGATGACCATCTATTACAGCGCCCTATACTTCCAACGTCATTCACATCTAAATTATCGTCATAGATACTGCGTACTTATTTCAATACATTAAGCATGCGATACAGAGTAAATATACTTGCATGACTACAAAGTGTAAAAGGAGAAGCGGTCTTAATGGTTGCACTCGTTCATGAGAAACTAGTCAACGATATGGCGAACTTTTTCATCGAACTATTCAAAGGGACTAAAGTCTAAAAGCCATAAATATATTACACCAAACAAGGAACAATAAAATGACTCGTATTTCCAGTAAGCCTTACGAAGTTCAAGCATCAATAGCCCCAATATAGAAAGTAGATGAGGAAAGTAAGAGGCTTTACTTTTTGGCACAAAAGAAAGTGACAAAAGCACATATTGCATATCAAAGACAAACGAGATTCAAGAGTCATTGGGACCTAGAAACGGCTTGCAATTTCACGACAAGAACTGCAGAAACAGTACCAGCACTACTACAGAAAAAGAGGAAGAGACTACCTATGTTCAAATGGGACATTTAAAACAAATATAAGACAGGGACATTAGCAAGAAAAGGTGTGGCCTTCATGGATCGTATGCAGCTCGGCGCATAAAAAATGTAATAACTTCGACCTTTAGTTAACAAAGACTGAATCGATTTTACCACAGTTACATATAATAGTTGGGGCTATGAAGAATTTGTAATAAGCGTTAGATAAAACGAGCAATGCACTTTCCCTTTATCTTGGAGAAAAGTTTCCGCATGTTAGCGATGCAAAAGATAAAGGAAGGTAATCCTTTGTAGGGTCCCTCCAGATTTTATGTTAAATTTATTTATTGTATGACAAAATATTTTATAAACTTGTTAAACACGGTAGTGAATCTTCGCGCCTTGGATGGCATTCAAATCGATCGTCGATAACTTTCTGGGAAATCACAAATCTGTAGACTATGTTGCATATTGTTAAGCAGTGCATAGATGCATACAGAATTATGGGCTGTAAACAAATCCCTCAAATTCCATTTGCTCGGGATTCAGCTTCTTGACTTTTTATAACTACCAATACTTATAATCACATCTTATATATTTATTTTTTAATTAGACCCCAAATCTATCCACTAAACCCAGGCACCCAAACCTGACCATTATTCTTCCCGCCCAGCCCCCCCTTTTTCCTTGAATATTAACCACCTTATCTATAACCTTACCACCAACCCCCATTTCGTACTAAAATTTCTATGTATTTATGAATTTTTCCCAACCTATTCCAGATTAAATATAACTTTTTTTATTATACCCCCCCCATTTATTCTAATCAACATCTTTTATATAACCTGACCGATACGAACTCCAATTTATTATATAATATAAATTACTTTTTGGTGTACTTTTTTATCTCATCGTCAAATTTTTACCTTTTATATAAAATTCGACTTAAATACAATAGAATTATATACCAATTTTTAACCCAATCGACACTCCCCAAGGAACCTGCTTTACAAACCCATTTACGACACCTCAACTTGCAAAAAAGAGTTACACCAACTTAACTTCCCTTGGGTATCTTTCTGTTTATCCAATTTCTTATTGTTTAATTGTTTGTTTCTTCTTGTATTTTCTATACTCCGCATGTCATATGTTTAAGACCTGTCTGTAATCGACATATTCCAATTTTTTGTTGTTTCAATCATGATTGATATTGTCAATCCTAAACACCACCATTTATGGACAAACTATCCTATAAAAAATAATCTATTAATTTGTTTGCCAATGCATGACCACTTCAACCCTATATTATTAATCACTGACATTACAACTTCACTTTGTCTCTGGTAACTATACATCACCCATCTTTCCACCAATTAGTTGCAATCTACACAATTCAACTCTTCTAAACATTGTAGCCTAGAAACCCCTTTCCTATTATTTACTGGGTACCCACCTCCAATCTTGTCCAACCACACAGTAGAACCCCTCCCCTAAACAACTCTGTCTTCCACCCCCCATGATATATATCCCCCTTCCCTTGTCATTAAGAGCACTGGTATCTACAGGATAGTCACAACCCACAAGGGTAAACCCTACTTCCTAGTCAAACTCCTCAGATCCAACCTACCTCCCAAATACTAATAGATGCCACCTTTGCTAGCAACTATTTCCATATTGATCAATTTACAATTCAGATATAATATCTTAAACTATCCCCCCCAACATATTAAATTTGACAAGGTCAAAGAATAACATTTATGATTCTTTTAGTATGTACATCTATTTTTTGTTTCTATATTTTGCATTATGAATGATGATATGATGGAATAGTGATTGAATATAATAATGTCATTAACGACAATTGTAATGTTAGTTGAGTTGATATTCAATAACTAAATAATAAAGTCCTTTCTGGAATTTCAAAATAGTATAAAAATGTTCATCCAATGTGAATTTATCACTAAAGATGTTCTCATTGTCTTGTTCTTTTATTTCAGGATCTTTGATCTCATCATAATCACATCTAGTCACTTTGCTTTGACCACTCAAATGGATTGATGGAATTTTTTGTCTCCCATAGAATTATCTTAAACACATTAAAGTTATGTATAACTGTCCTCTCTGAATATTACACAGCTAAGTTGTCTGTTGCAGGTCTGTGCACTAGACCACCATGCACTGATGGGGCTATGGGCTTGAATCATCTTAAGATAGCAATCAACATCATGCTACCATGAGTGGTAGATATAAGTTCTGAGGAATGACACATATATGATCTAAGGCTATCTAGCAGTCTAGCTGGTGTAGTGTGACAGACTATCCATACTCTCGAAGGCAATGGGTGACTTACGCGGCTAGCCTCTCAAAAGTAATTTTCCACATGTTTCTTAATGTCCAAAAATCGTAAGTCATCATAATTACTAATTGATTTAATTGATAACAGTATATGGGATCTTAGTATCCTGATATTGTGTATACGTAGAGAAGACAGGTGTATTTTAATTTATGCTTGTGTTTCATGTTTAATCTTTAGCATGTTAAATCTGCAACGTATGGAAAACAATATTTTTATACACATTAAGTAGGTCCATATGAGTTCCATTTATTTTCGCATATGAATATATTCTGTTTACCCAACAGATAACAAGAACAACAGTGTTCATCCCGTACCCAAGGGAAAATGTTGTCTAATTGATAAGTCCTAAAAAGTCTTGTTTTCCAGATATGATATAAACAGTATTTAGTCGATATCCATGGTGATAGGTAATTTTTCTTCAGTATCCTCAAAACTTTACCTTGTGTTTGTTTCTCATACTGGGATACGTTGAATTGCTATTACATAGATGTCAGTCAGACGTGAAGTGCGATTTAGTTGCAGTCCATCTCAGACATCGAGCCGACTTGGGTCTGCACCTTCAGATTACACGACACTCCTGAGTTAGATTCTGCTCCGTCTGCATTTTCACCGGTCAACAGCGAGTCGCATCGGCCGAACGCTTAAGGAGGAGCGAATATTTACACCTTATAGTCGCAGTTTCAGACGGTTGTCTGAGATTTGCAACTGACACGCGCTTTTCCCGGTCAGTTTGTTAACGCAGGTGCGTAATCGCACTGGTGGCAGTTACGACACGCCTCTAAGTTAAACGTAGCTGTTATGAGAAGGGGGAGAGATCGGGGCGGGGGAGATAGTTCATCTTTTGTCTGGTTTAAAATATTAACCCGCGTTTGAAACTATTTCATTTCACTCAGTAACTTTGCAGTTAGACTAGAACAACCTTCGTTCGATTTCTAAATAATCTCTGTTAATAGAGATGGCCTTTAGTTTGGTCGAAGTGGTTTAAGTTCTTAGTACTTCTGTGTTTGAGGTAATTATTATATATAATAGATCTCTAGTATTCTGTGAAGTGATTAAGTGTTAACTCGCCGATTTCATTTTAAACTAGTTCTGTGTGCAGAGTGAATATTTTGATAGTTTGTTATTTCTTTAATCGACGAGTTGTAGTGGAAATACAAAATAAATTATATTTTTAGCTTACTAAACAAGTAGCTGAAATGAGTTTAATTTAACTGTTAAATACTCAGTTGAAACTGTTTTAATAACTAACTTATAAATGCTAGATGCGACATCAATGAATATTGACGGAATACGAAGATATTCCTAATTCCTGATGTTTGATTTTTATATAACTTATTTCACGGGAAGTTTTAAATATAAGTCAAGCTGTAGGCTTGTCGTGTAAAATGTAAGTTATATTGAGTACATATATGTAAATTATTTGATATGTGTTCTTTTCATTTTATATAGTGAAACGGTGGTACCCAACTTGCCAGCGTTTAGTAAAGAGACATATTTGTGTGAAGCATAGACAGTTCCTATCTTTAACCACATGGGTTTTTTTTGTTTCAAGTAACACTGGTCTGACAGTGCATATGCCATCAGAGAGAGACAGTAATAGCAATCCCACTAACGGTTTCTAAAGACTAGAAATATATATTGGGCTTTTGAGCCAGTTCATATTGCTCCACAAATTTAAATGTACATGCTGCCTGGCGGCGAGAATATTACAAGAATAACATTAACATTCCGACAGAGATTGTGAATAGTATTGTGGTGACCAAATATAGTACCTGCCTGAAAGAAGACACCGATCTGACATTCCTTAAATCCTAGAATCCAAAGCTAATGACATTGTGCTCTGCTAACTTTCGTGCCTGGACAAATTTTATGTGACTTAATCAGACATTCGGAAAAAAATTAGAACACCCAAGGAATCGTTCCCCTGAGACAGAGAGTTCAGTACGTCTTTTGGAACTGGGGGTTTCTTGGTCGATGACTGCATTTTTCGGGTCTGTGCGAAGGTCCTAGAATTATTATGTTCCCAGAGGCAGCGAGCAAAGTTGTGAGTATATATGTGTGAGCAAGGCCATGGCTGAATGAATGAGAGTACACAGGCCAGAGTGTTATTTTACCGGTGTATTATTGTCCCCCATTTGCTATCTTAAAATTTTAAATCTGCAGAATTTGTTACAAATGCTAGAGTTTCTTTTTCTTAGGCTAAATCAGATTATCCAACTCTGTTCATACATTTACGAGAAAGAAAGAAACCTCTTAGACTCAACCCTATGTATCTATAACTCTTTGGGCCATCATCTGTTCTCTTAACGGGGCTGTGGGCTAAACCTAGAGTAAGATTCTAACGGGCTATCATCCGTGTAGCATTTTTTTTTTCTTAAATTTTATGACTATTTGTATATGTTTCTCCTTGATGTATTTCTTTGGTGTTGTGAGAAGATTTTTTTTTTGATGATAATAATAAAAAATCTCTCTTGAACTAATCAGTGCGTTGGTCAGCTCGTTCTAAAAATATATATATATATCCATTGTTATAGATTTCCCACGTCTGTGTGTTTAACTGTCGTCACGTGTATGTGCGTGCCCGTGATTAGATAGAAATATATGTAATATATATATCTGTGTTTAGACTGTCTGACTACTTTAGATCTGTCGTAGAAGATAGGTGAGAGAGAGAGAAGATTTTCCGCTCTCAGAGACAGCATCTATCACTATTCTACCACCTCACTCGTGGAAGTCTATGTTTTTTATTTCCATCTCTCACTGTGACTATCACTCATTCCAACCTATTCAGAAGGGACCAACCTAAGTCTTAATACTCCTATCGAAAAATCTACGACACACCCCCATGTGACTAGGGAACTTCACCGAAATAGTCCAAAGGTGAATGTGTGGTGTGGGATCATGTGCAATCGAATCATTGGTCCATTTTTTTTCAACGAGACATCAATTACTGCAAATGTTTACCTTGATCTTTTGTCTTAATATGTGGCACCACAACTAGATGACCTTCAACCAACCATCATTTTCCAGCAAGATGGTGCACCACCACATTAGGGACTGCATGTTCGTGGGTTCCTAAATCAAACATTTCCAGACCGGTGGATTGGAAGGGATGGCCCAATTCCCTGGCCACCTCGTTCACCAGATATCACTCCCCTGGACTTCTTTCTATCTGGTTATGTTAAAGATATCGTGTATCGAACAAAGATACGGGACATCACTGACCTAAAGCAAAAGATCACTGATACCATTGCCACCATTGATGAGGCTATGCTACAGCGAACATGGCAAGAAATCGAGTACCGTCTTGATGTGCTTCGTGCAACTAATGGTGCTCATATAGAGGTGTTTTAAATGAGGCAAAAAAAAAACCTTCAATATCTACTTCTCATTTTGTAATAATTTCCACATATTTGTCTTTTCATTTGCCTTTGTAATAAATATGTTAAATTGTAAAGAGACTTTATGGACACCTGTATAATTACTGGCATATTAAGAACAAAAGTATGAATTATTGGGAGGGACCCAAGACGCATCAAAAGTGAGGAATGCAGTAAGCGACCCATAGCTTGACTGCCTGCGTCAGGGTCAGCGAACCAGAGCTGACCAAGACCCTACTCCACCTCCACGTGGTGGTCCTAGAAGCAGGCTGTATCACTGCAGTCTGGCTGAGGAGTAGGGATCGAAGAGGGAAGGCAAACCCAGTCCCAAAAAATGCCGTGCGGAAGTCGGATGTGTCGGCCGACAGGCGCAATTACCGCAGCTTTGCTGTAAACGGACACAACGCAACCAACGTCCTTTTCAGGGCGAACGAGGAAGAAGAAGAAGAAGAATTGGGAAAATATAAAATTTAAGAATCAATTAAACACAAAAGATAAGAAATAAACCGGTTTTTAATAAACTGGTTATTAACAGTAAAAACTGAAGACATCTTAGTTGTGATCATATAACCGAAGAAGAAGAACGTTTTGAATTTGAAGACGAAAATGAAAGTATACTACTCGTCAAAAGTCAAGGGCCACCCTATTATTTTCAATACTGATATAAGTAAATATCATATCATGTCGATCACTTCCTGATAATGATTGTTTACACACGGTATCCCGTGGTTGCAGGAAGCGACGTCTTGACTTCTGCCTTTAATTATCGGCAGACGGGGCAGTTTCGATGTGGGACAAGCTAGCGTCTCTAACAAGGAGTCTGCTTGTGTCGTTTGACCAGTACGCATGGAATGTGTCCAGTAGGACCTGCTTTTAAAATGTGTTAATTGCCTTTGGGCATTTTGATATTTCACCTGCAAGATCGATTACCATCACTGCCTTATGCTTTCATCTAACAGTATAATGTCAGTTTAGTCTTAGCAGTGTGTATTGGAAATTCTTGGGCACTTAAGTTGACTGTTCCATTAAAACTAGAGTGGCAAAATCAAGGACAGTAGAGACATGTGCTAGTAAAAGCTACGATGTCATATCATACTCAAATGGAGTAAAATGTATAATAAATGGATGTGAATTGTGCCAAGAAGTTGGGCCTTGTTATTGAGTACCTGAGGTGCGGGCCAGGGAGATTATGTGTGACTGGCCAAACATAAAAATATATATATTAATTCCTGAAACGGAATATGCAAGGACAACCCTGGAAGGTATTCAGCAGGCCATTGTATTAAGGAGTGTCAAGCCTGAAGTCTAATGCACTCTTACCACAGGACGTCGGGAGGACGGTTCCTGAAAGAATAATCATTCTTAAAATTTACCCGTACCAGTTTCTGGGGGCCAAAGCCATTGGATGCCTAACAGCGCCTAACGAATCGGGGACTATTTGTTCAAAATGGCGGCACGCATCGTCTGCCAGACTGTTTTAATAAATGGAAGGGATTTCCATCATTATAAATGTGCCTCAAGTTGTCACTAAGTTATTAAAGTGACCTATTATTACACAGAAGTCATAGCAACTGACTATCCTCATTCAAGAAGCAAGCAGTTTATCAAAAATCATGGACCATATCGATGTCCTTCGATGTCAGCATGAAGCCATTCTAAACCTAACCAGATACTAGGCTTCAATCATCGCTACCTCCTTTGCTTGTCGAAGTCTCAAGAAGGAGTGTTTTCTTGGCAACAGATAAGTCTATTTATGTTACATACAGCTTGGCTGTAAATATAATCTGTTTGCCTGATATCTGACTTCGCCATATATGTGTTTTCATTACGTGTTTTTGATTTTGTAACTAGCGGGCTGGTTGGAAGGGACTTGGTTTGTGATCATTCAATACCGCGAAAGCTAGGTCGAATGAGCAAATCAAGCGTTCTATAGGGCAGTATCTGTGTGATTCAGATAGAGGACCCAGCATACTCTGCTGGTTGTATAAAAGTTTGCCTCTATTGAATTTAACAGATCCATTTTTGTTAGCTGTGTAGTCATGTTTATCTATTGTTTGTTCTCATAAGTACTGTCATTGTTATATTTTATTTAGTTCGTTGCATTATTGTTTGTAATATTGTCTAGCCTCATCTTACTATCATTTATTTCATAGATGTCATAATTGTTGTGATATGCGTCTTGTCTTGTCTATGTGTAATAGAGCATTAGTTTAAATTAATTCATATATATTTTATAGTTATTCCTTTGTTTTCCCATTTGTATTTCCTTTAGTTGCTCTAACCCTGTCTTGCTGTTCTCACTTGTTGTGGTTCTATTTTTTTCATTACTCCATATTGTTTATCTGAATACATCTACTATTGCAATTATAAATTGATCTGAGATTGGTGGAGTGAATATTGAATATAGCTGACATATTCATATACATAAAAGTTAAAATATTGTGTATTATTGATAAACACAAAAATAAGCAACCATGACTTCATTAAAGGATTTATTGAAGATTGGAAAGGAACTTAATTTGGAAGGTCCAGCTTTGCAAGCTTATATTGATAAAGAAGTAAACAGACAAGAAGAATTTCGCAAAGAGGAATTGGCAGAAAAAAAGGAGGACTTCAAAACAAGAAAAAGAAATTGCTCCATAAAAAAGGAGACAAAAGAAAAAGAATTGGAATTGGGAAAAAGGAGATCAGAAGAGTTGGCTCTTGAAAGAGAAAAAAATTAGCTTATGCCAGATCTCAAGAGGAAAGGGCTCAAGAAGAATCAGATCTCAACATGCTCAAGCTATAAGATTAGCTGAGATTGAACTGGAAAAATTAAAATTACAACAACCACTGTTGCATCCTGGGGTAGGTGAAGATAAAAATAAAGATCATACTACTGCCATAAGGATTAATTTGCCAAAATTTAACGCATCCATAGATGACATTTCATGCTTCCTAAATAGGTTCGAAACTTATTGTGAAGAATATAAGATTGACAAATCTACATGGACATGTAGACTTATGAACTTATTGGTTGGTGAACAATTAACTGTAGTCTCCACTTTGGATGACCAGACTAGAAAGGATTATGAAGCTGTTAAGGTCATTTTATTGCAGAGGTATCAATTGGATGATGAGGGCTATCGTCAGAAATTTCGATCTTTGTACCCTGATTCTGGAAAAGATTTCACTGAATTTATTTCAGCTGTTAAACTGAATTTTTCTAGATGGATTGAACTATCCAAAACTGAAAAAACTTTTGAGGGTTTGTCAGATTTGATTCTAAGAGACAAGGTTTTGTCATCTATTAGTTCGGATTTTCTTGCGTTCCTGCAGGAAAGAAAACCAGAGAACCTGACTAAATTACAAACCTTAGGACGTCAATATCAAGTTGCACATCCTAATAGAGTACTGAGCAAAAACAATGTAAGAGACTCATTACCAGCTGCATCGGCCAGATCATTCCAGGACAATGCACCTAGGTATAGATCTAACAGCATAGATAGAAATCAAAGATTTAAACCATCACATAATTACAGTCAAAATAGAGGTAGATACAATTTTAACAAATACCAACCTCAAAGACATTGGAATTCATATCAGGAGGATAACTTTTATCCACAAACCTCATTTAAGTCCAATAACTGGCAAAATAAAGGAGATTATAACTCAAAAGCAAATAGAGGTCAGAAATCATTTTATAGAGGAAATGATCAAAATGCAAATAAAAGATCTTATCATAACAATACTTCCAGACAATCAAGAAACACTGAAAGTACCAATGCCATTGTTCATGATAATAATCAGAACCATAATGATATTGTAGCACATGCAAATTCATGCAGTGTAGATTTAGCAAATAGTGATAACTGCACTAATTGCAATTCTTTATTTCAGCCTCAAGGAGTGCCAAGATTATTATGCGGACACCCTCTCCCAGTCATGTCATCTTTTGAAAGTACTGGTTCATTGATCTTGAACAGAGGTTTTGTCAATAATAAGTTAGCATCTTTACTCAGAGACACGGGGGCAACCACCGTTGGAGTGCGCAAGGCCTTGGTTGATAAGGTGGATTATACAGGAAAACAAGTGAAATGCATAACTTTTGGTGGAACTGTGGAATATTACCCCACAGCAGAGGTATTTTTGGACACACCTTATTTTACAGGACGAACACTGGTATGCCTCTTGGACAATCCAATTGCTGGAATTATTTTGGGAAACATACCTAAATTGCATGAATGTACACAGGAAGATATTGAGATATGGGAAAGACAACACTTATTATGTTCAAATGCTGTGACTACCAGAGCTCAGTCTCGCATGGACAATGATCATCACAAACCAGTCATTGATGTGTTACCTGAAGATATAACTGAAGATATCACTTCAGAAGATGAAGTAGAAAAGGAAAATAATGATGATGATATAAGTCATTATCAACAGGAAAATAATGATGATATTAAGGTAATGAATGTTGAGAAGGATGATGATGACAATTTATTTCAGATGGAGCTCATTGATAAGGAAACCTTTATTCAAAGACAGAAAGATGATATTTCCTTAAAAAAATATTTTCATATTGCTCATTTGAATGATGTAATCATAGATGACTGTGCAAAACACTGGTATACTATCAAAAATGGGATTTTAGTAAGAAACTATCAATTTGCTAATTCCTTAAAGAAACAGATTATGGTACCAGCTTGTTTTCGACCATTCATTTTACGACATGCACATGACATTGAATGTGCAGGACACTTAGGTGTTGCTAGAACAAAACAAAGAGTTTTGTCATATTTTTTTTGGCCCGGAATTACGAAAGACGTCAAATTATTTTGTCGTACATGTACCATCTGCCAAAGTGTAGCAACCAGAAAACCAAAACATGATGCGCCCATTCAAGCATCAGATATTTCTTTGCGTCCCTTCGCAAAGATGGCCATTGACATTATTGGCCCTTTAAAGGTGACATCAGCCAGAGGTCATCAATATGTGTTGACCTGCATTGATATGTGCACACGCTGGCCAGAAGCTATTCCTTTAAAAACCATCACCACAGTAGATATTGCTGATGCATTATTTTTTGATTTTCAGTAGAATAGGCTTTCCTGAAAACATCCTATCTGATAGAGGAACTCAGTTAGTTTCAGACGCTATGAAACAGGTTATGGATATGTTTGGGATTCAAAGATCCCTTAGTTCAATATACCATCCTCAGTCTAATGGGAAAATAGAAGTCCTCAACAGATCCTTAAAGCAAATGCTACATAAGGTTACAATTAAATATCCTCAAAATTGGGACAGAGTCCTGCCAGCTATATTATTTGCTTATCGAGAGATAAAAAACGAACATACAGGCTTTAGTCCATTTGAATTGGTTTTTGGCGCCCGACCACGCGGCCCAATGTCTATATTAAAACAACTTTTAATTGGTGCTGAGATGAACAAGGAGGTTCAGACCTCATATCAGTATGTGGTCAATTTGAGGAAAAAAATAATAGACGCATGCCAGATAGCAGTAGGTTCATCTGAAAAGGCAAAGCTTAGGGCGAGGTTATTTATTAACCAAAACCGTAAATTACGCCAACTTTGGCCTGGTGATGAAGCTTACGTATTATTACCCAGGAGAGATAACAAATTATTAGTCTCATGGAGAGGACCTTACAGGATTGTGGAGAAACTGTCTGATGTTGATTATATTGTCTCAGTAGAGGGAAAAGAGAAAACTTTTCATATCAATATGTTACAGCAGTTTCATACACGTCCACCATATCTGAGACCAGTCTTTGAGGCTCTTGATCAATCTGTCTGTCGTCATTCTTCTTTGGCTGTCATACAAGAAGAAAATTCGGATTTGACTGATGGTAATGACTCATTATTAGTATTACCTAGTCTTCACTACTTGTCTACTGAAAGTTGGAAAGATGTTGATATATCACCAACTCTATCTTCTTCCCAGAAAGAACAGGTTACTTCTATCTTACGTTCTTTTACTGATGTCCTTACTGATGTCCCAGGACACATTGATATCATCGAACATGATATCATTCTGACAGACTTTCAACCCATTAAGTTGAAACCTTACCCTATTCCTATACATTTACAATGTCAGGTTAAAGAGGAACTAGAACAGATGGTGAAATTAAATGTCATTTCTCCATCTCATTCCCCTTATAGCTTTCCTATGGTTTTGATCAGGAAAAAAGACAAATCTATAGGTATATGCATAGATTTTAGACGTCTAAATTCGGTCACCATCCAAGACGCGGAACCAATGCCCGTGTTGGAGTCTTTATTAGATAGACTAGCTACAGCTACATTTTTTTCTAAATTTGATCTATCTAAAGGCTATTTTCAAGTACCATTAACGGAACGATCCAAGCCTTATACTGCTTTCGCAACTCCATTAGGACTCTTTCAATTTAACTATATGTCTTTTGGTTTAGTTAACGCACCTGCGACCTTCGTTCGCATGATGAGACGACTCTTCTCTGACAGAGACGACCTTATTACTTACATTGACGACATTTGTCTGTTTCATCAATCATGGGATGAACATTTGAAGGGTATTCAATCCTTACTTACCACTCTACGTCGTCATAATCTATCTGCACGTCCATCTAAGACTAAAATTGGATTTCAGGAGATTTCATTTTTAGGTTATAAAGTAGGAGGAGGTTTTTTGAAAACAGAGGATACTACTAGTCTATCTCTAGGATTCTAAACCTTGATATGCCTAAGACCAAAAAACAGGTTAGAAGTATTCTAGGGCTCCTAAACTTTTATCGTAAGTTTATCCCTAATTTTGCAGAGTATACGTCTGTGTTGTCATCACTGGTGAAGAAGGAGTCACCAAATAGGTGTGTTTATAGTCATGATGTTAATGTGGCTTTAAATAGATTAAAATGTCTGTTTTCCAAGTTGCCTATATTGAGATTGCCTGATCCATCTAAACATTTTACTCTTACAGTAGATGCTTCCAACACGTCAATTGGGGGTGTGCTTTTGCAAGAATGGAAAGGCTGTTTACATCCAACACTTTATGTTAGCAGGAAGCTAACGCCGACGGAGCAACGTTACTCGGTCATCGAGAGAGAGCTACTGGCTCTTGTGTTCTGCTTCTCCAAACTTCAACGCTACCTGCTTGGTGCAAGTTTCACACTCGAGACAGACCAGAGGGCACTGTCTTACCTGAAAACAGCGAGATTCAAGAATGCTAAAGCAGCTTGTGCCTCACTGGCCCCTTCAACCCTATAATTACCAGATTAAACCCATCGCAGGAAAGTTGAACGTCATGGCTGATGTTCTATCCAGATGTATGAAGCATCCGATATCGCCAGTTGTATCCGCAAATGCTGCTTCAATCCAACTTTGATGCTCAATAATAACACTACTTCCTTTAGGACAAGTCAGGAATTATTTCGCAAAGGTAGCATCATGAACTAAGGAACATACCTTCTTTTAACTCATATTGCATACTTCAGATATTACAGCCACATTGCTTCATCATGCACTTAAACCGTTTGAAAAACTAGAGACACTATGCCAAGCAACATGATGATGATGAATTTCTGTCCATCCAAAATCAAGATATATATTCAAGCGTTCGTCACATGATGTCTAATGCAATTGCTCAAGAACAATACTTGGTTACTTCATGCACAGTGTACAATGACTTTTGGCAGTATAACAACCCAAGTCGGTGCAATTCAGATACTTTCCTACATTTTCAAAAAACTTTTTGCACTAATTGACTATCTCAAACATTGTGTAGAAAGGGAAGTAACTAAAATTACTGACTACAAAGTTCAAAAAGGGACATAACCAACAAATGACACGTCATCACATACGTATGAAATTCTCAGGTACAGAATGAACAATAGTATCGGTGCTGCATATGATATTGCATGGAAGACAAACATCGACAACCAACATAGATGGAAATTGGATTTTTCCTTCAATGAACTATTTCTTTCCGGCATAATATATCACTAATGTGCAAACTAATGACTCACTGAAACTTTGGTTCTTTTAAATACTCCTACAGGAAGAACTGTGTTTGGTCTAACATGACCAGTTTTATTATCACTTGAGACATTACATTGGTTCATTGATGTATCATTATATCAAGTGAATTACAGTGGTGCTTCCACTTATTATAACTTATATCCTTCATATGTATAGATATTAAGTAATATATCTTCATATGACATCTCACTAACATTGTCATTCACCACATGACATTGCATACATACAAATGTTAATAACTATTTTGACATATTGTCACAGTCACCACTTATATTTTAACTTGTCTGCCTCATATGTTCTATTCTATCTTTGATTGCTATTATGCATCTCATTTGATAGATAGGTAGACTTACATACCGACACGACTTAGGGCGTTTGTTGACATGGTATGCTGTGTGAGTGCCATGACTGACATATTGACTTTTCTTCACTGCCTTCTATTTAATGTAGCTACCTCACATTTGTGTCAAAAGAGCGTCTGCTAACGATAATGGGTTTAGTTATGTTATTACTAAATACCACACCTTGTGTGTTAAATTGTCGATTATGGAGCACGCCTCTAGGTGCTATCATAATGATGACAGTTGAGTATTTGGATATTGTCATATGGTTTCTCCAGTGACCTTGTAAGATTGTACTATGAAAATAATGAAAAGTTCCTTTTCATTATTTTAATCCGGGGAGGGGGGGGGGAGGGGGGGGGGGAGTAAATGATATGAGTAAATATCATATCATGTCGATCACTTCCTGATAATGATTGTTTACACACGGTATCCCGTGGCTGCAGGAAGCGACGTCTTGACTTCTGCCTTGAATTATCGGCAGACGGCAGTTTCGATGTGGGACAAGCTAGCGTCTCTAACAAGGAGTCTGCTTGTGTCGTTTGACCAGTACGCTTGGAATGTGTCCAGTAGGACCTGCTTTTAAAATGTGTTAATTGCCTTTGGGCATTTTGATATTTCACCTGCAAGATCGATTACCATCACTGCCTTATGCTTTCATCTAACAGTATAATGTCAGTTTAGTCTTAGCAGTGTGTATTGGAAATTCTTGGGCACGTAAGTTGACTGTTCCATTAAAACTGAGAGTAGCAAAATCAAGGACAGTAGAGACATGTGCTAGTAAAAGCTACGATGTCATATCATACTCAAATGGAGTAAAATGTATAATAAATGGATGTGAATTGTGCCAAGAAGTTGGGCCTTGTTATTGAGTACCTGAGGTGCGGGCCAGGGAGATTATGTGTGACTGGCCAAACATAAATATATATATATATTAATTCCTGAAACGGAATATGCAAGGACAACCCTGGAAGGTATTCAGCAGGCCATTGTATTAAGGAGTGTCAAGCCTGAAGTCTAATGCACTCTTACCACAGGACGTCGGGAGGACGGTTCCTGAAAGAATAATCATTCTTAAAATTTACCCGCACCAAATACACTTTTATATAAGCGCATAGAATGATTAAATAAAGGAAGTTTTTAGTAAAAATGGGTGCAATATTTTCCTCTGACAGTCCTCTATGCACATTAAGCATAAAAACAACTCACCGACAACCATGGTGATCACGTGCAATTTGGTTTGCTGACCATAAATTCACATTTTTAATCTGTTTTTTCAAACTTCCGTACAACCAAACAGGTGAAGTAATCGTGCTGATTGACATTCCTCGTGCAATGGCGACTTTTCGTGAACAGAGTTCACTCTTAATTTGTTTTACAATCAGCAGACTTAGGGTAGTTTCATCACTTGCAAAACCCATGCCACCGAGAAGAAGTGTTGACACCTTACAAAGAATGAGAGCTATAGCGTGGGTTGAAAGTGGTTTCTCTGTCCGTGAGGTTGCTAGACGGCTTGCAGTGTCACACTCTACTATCCAAAGAATTTTGGAGAGATTTCAGGCCACAGGAAGTGTGGAGGATCGCCACCGGCCAGGTCGCACTAGATGCACCAATAGACATGATGACTGGTACCTCTTGTTGTCAGCCCTGCGTCATCGAACAGTGACTTGTTCCACTCTAAGATATCAGCTGAGATAAACTGTAAACGTTAATGTCAGTCAAAGCACCATTCGCAGACGTTTACATGAATTTGGACTGGCTGCTCGACGTCCTGCAGTCAGAATCCCTCTTACTCCTGCTCATCGCAGAGCCCGTGTTGCCTGGTGTCGCGAGCACATCCGATGGACAAGGCAACAATGGAGTCAAATTCTCTTCACTGATGAATCTCGCTTCACTGTGTCATTCAATGATGGCAGGATTCGAGTTTGGAGACGACCAGGAGAGCGATTTACTGATGACACAATTCGAGAGGTAGATCGTTATGGTAGGTGTTCTGTCATGGCCTGGGGAGGCTTCTACAGACACGGCAGGACCCCACTCTACATCATCCAAGGCAACTTGACCGGCCCAAGATACCAGAACGAAATCTTGAGACCAATTGTTCAGCCTGCTCTGGAGGCCATAGGTGGTAATGCCATCCTCCAAGATGATAACGCTCGACTCCATCGAGCTCGTGTGGTGAATGAGTTTATTCAGCAACATGGGATCATCAGGATGGCGTGGCCAGCTCGTTCACCTGACCTTTCTCCGATTGAGCACCTCTGGGATGTCCTTGGTCGAAGATTGTCAACAAATCACCCCCTGCCAATAGATGTTGCACAGCTGACTGCATTTCTGCTTCAGGAATGGCAAGCTGTTCTTCAGGATACTCTTCGGACCCTTGTGGACTCGATGCGTCTACGCTGTCTTGAATGCCTTGCTGCAAACGGTGGTCATACCCGATTTTGAAATGTCTATTTGTCCAATATCTATTGTGTGGCTTTTGAAAAGGTGGGTGACACACTTCACAGCTTCATTGCGTTTGAATGTGTGTTTCCATTTCTTTACGTGACATGTCAATTTAGTATTCAATATATGCCGTTTTGACTGATACCAATTACGTTCATATCAGATTTGTTTTATGGTTTCAACCAAGGTTTTTCTAAGTGACCCTTGACTTTTGACGAGTAGTATAATAGTATAGGCTGAGAAGGACAAGATTGGGAGTGTGTTATCAGGACACGAATGTTCGCATTGAAGCGACTTGACTTTTCGCCGCGCCCCTCCAGCGGCTCCCGCCTACCCCTGCCACCCTTGAAGGAAGCATGCACCATGCATTCACATACTCTTACAGCGGTGGTTTCGGTAGCCATTTGTTTGATTTGATGAGGTTCCCAACCTCACGCACAACCTCATAAAAGTCGCCTTGTACGACATGCCTATGAGAGCAGTAGTCAAATTCTTTCTTCGCCTCATCAGAGACCCCACAGAAATTAAGAACACGAGATTACCAGCGTTAGTTTGCGTTGGTAATTGAGGGCTATTTATCTAATTTTAACCTTAACTTTGCATTACATGCTGAGTGCGTGCTTTAAAGAACATATGAAACAAGGCCGTGAATAAAAAAGCGAACATTTGTCGATAGGGGCATTCTTCTGTTTACAAGAATCTAAACAAGCGTTTTGCCCCGAGTAGTTCAAGGTCATCAAAGACAGAACAGTCCTACTGCTTCCACTGGCATGTCGTGATATGAGGTTGTGCCTGGGGTCTGGCGGTCTCATCCTGTAAAACAAAATGCTACAAAAAGCAGAAGAATACTTTGGTGCAGGATTCCTGGGGACAAGCTGCAGCTGCGAGTCTATGCTTAACTCTTTGACTTCGGAACAACGCTCAGAGCGTAGGTCAGATTTTTCACCCGTGCCAAAACAACTCCCTGAGCGTTGTTTTTAGTCTATCACGAATTTAAAATAACGGCACAGGGTGAAAAATAATTGCGGAGTCAAAGAGTTAATACGGATTTTTAAAAATGGAAATAAATGAGCCGGTTGAAATGAAGACTAGTGGGACGTGTGTTCGATACAACATTGAAAAAGAATTCTGAGACGCAGTATAATGGTAAGGTTTAGAATCTAACCTTGAACCTTAATCCTAACCCTAGCGACATGGGCGACTTATGTGAATGACACTGGTCACACGACCCACGGTTCTTCATTTCAACCGATTGAGCCAACGAGCATGCATTCTTCATACACATTACTTAGTATTGTACACGTTTGAATGAAGCGAGAGTTAAACATACTCTCAGTTCTAAATTAAAACATCGAGCGCAGTGTACTTACTTATACAAAACTGGTTCTTGACTGCCTTCTACACACGAAAGCACGTTAGCTGTTGAAACTACTCCGGCGTGGCCTACATGAAATGTTAGCTGCTATATTCTGTGTCAAGGTTTATTCGCCAACGTGTGTTAAATATCCTGTTTATTATTGTTATGTAGCCCTAGTATGGGATAAATTTTGCATGCCTTCGCCAGCCCGGGATTTTTCAGTTTCCTACACAACAGGACATAAAACGATATTTTTACTTCCTTGTCGTAGTCGAGTGTTGTGAATCAGGTTAAAGCAGTGGTTCTAAAACCTTTTTTGGCTCAGCCCCCTCCCCCCTTGTCAATACTTAGGACGTTAATTAACCTCTAGACCTATATCCCCGTCCCATTCTAATTAACAAAAATTAAAACTACATTCAGATTGTTTGTTAACCGTTTATTTTGGAAATGACGGTTATAACCATTCAGTAAGATCACTTCATCATAATCTATTTATGCTTAATAAAATACAGTCTAGCTATTAGATGACATTGCATACATTATAAGCGGTTAAACGCAGCTTTGAAACGAATGTGACGGTATTGTCTCCCTTGCTCCGCAGTAGTGGTCAAACAATGGCCAAACTTGGTATAATCACGAAGCTGTTCAAAGGCATCAACCTTCGCTCAAGATTACTCTTGGCGGAGATAAAAATAGAAGAATGATCCCTCTATTTAATGGAGCCTCACAGGATTTTAAAGAGAAGCAAGCATAACAACTGAGATCATCTAAGCTATCATGAACTTATTATTTTCCCGCCCCTACTGTGAGTTAATATATTTTCGCTTGTAATTTCTGAGCCTCAAACTGAAGGTGACTCAGAAAATATTAATTTTATAGCTCTCCATGTTTATGTATTTAACACATTATGATTCATAATGATTCATTGGATGATTTAAATTGTGGTGGAACTTATGAAAAATTTGGAAATGTCCATTGGTTGTTCTTGTTTGCTACTTAACTTCAAGTGTGGGGTCTGTTGGCGTCTGCTTCAGCCGTTGTTGGTTTCAACAGGTGCCTTGGACTGTACTTCTCTTCAATAGTCACATACTGTGGCAGCTGCATGGCTCATGCACAAGGCCGAGGTAACTGCTTAGGTTGTCAACTCAAGCGTCCTCAAGACCCGTCTGATGAGGTGTCTAGCGTCGACTGCTGGCAACTTGTACCACAAACCTGTACCACAAACTGAAAGCCAATCTCTCTGCAAAGATTTGGGTCTCCTGACATAGTCATCAGACGACCTCCGCTTCCATCTACCACTTCATTTTCCAGACTTTTTATCCTCCTTGAGCGTTAATTCTAACTCCAGTGAGTAAGGTGAAAGTGCTTTTGGTTAGCGTAAGGCAACAATTAATATATATATATATATATATATATATATATATATATATATATATATATATATATATATATATATATATATATATATATATATATATATATATATATATATATATAGTATATATATACGAGGGACGGTCAAAAAGTAATGCCTCGTAATTTTTAATTTTATTCAATAGGCAAGAAAACATAAAATTCACATTGAAATGTAGCCCCAAGTCTGAACTTCAAAAATTTATTTCTCAATGTAGTCTCCGTTATTTGTTACAGTTTTTGTCCATCTTCTCACAAGGGCATGTATCCCCGCACGGTAACAATTTGTGTCCTTTTTCCTAAACCACTGGCGTACGGCGCATTTAAGGGTCTCGGTGTCCTCAAAGTGATGTCCGCAAAGAACTTCTTTCAGTGGTCCAAACAGATGGAAGTCAGAAGGTGCAAGATCGGGACTGTAAGGGGGATGTGGTAATAATGTCCAGCCAAATTCTGCAATCGTATCAATGGTGCGTTTAGCGGTGTGTGGCGTGGCATTATCGTGCAACAGTAGTGCAGTTCTCTGATCTTTTAATGGGTAAAGTCGCCGAAGACGACCTCTAAGCTTCTTCAAAGTTTCAATGTAACGGTCTGCATTCACCGTGTTTCCCTGTTCCAAGAAGTCGAGAAGAATCACACCCTTCTGTTACGGTGTTATTTTAAATGATGGCGTCTGCTGGGGTTTACCCATGCGCAACGTTTAGGGGTCATTAATATTTATAGAATATGTCGATATTTTACGGTATAGTGAACGCGAAATATATGCGGAGATTATGACGCATTCGCGTTGGGAAGGTCACGCCGGGTGACTTGGTTACAGGGCCTTTGTTACGCTATCCGTCAAGCAAGAAGGTCGTGTCTTGTATTTCTTCCAAGGAAATAAGGCTGAGTATATAGCCTATATTATATAGATGAATCGATGTAGACTTCAGGGTCAGTTCGGAAATTAATCTAAGCATGAGATTAATTAAATTAAACTAATAATGGAAGGAGAATCGTATTATGATTCAAATTGTAGATGTCAAGAACTCATGTGCTCATTTCTGGCTGTTGACTACAACAGCGCACGTATATAGCCACGATGTTCATCTGACATATTGTTTTGACACGGACGGATACTTACTGATATTATTTGGAATTCAATTGTTACGCTGAATTGTACATGAAACCTTTGTGAATGTCGATTATCGTTTTTGTATGAATCTCAATACATGTGGACTCAAAGCAGAAGGCTTGATCCTTTATTTACGTTTCGGGTTCGGTTCTACAGCTGTTGGTGTTTACCTTTGTCAGCACGATAACTCTCCCACAAGGAAAATCAAATACTATATACTATGCAAATCAGAACGTCGAAGGGATGTTCTGATGCCCAGAGCTAACCATTTATAACCAACATTGATACGTCTAAAGAGTGACTTTACTATTCAATAAATAATACCATAACCAAGGAATCGCAACACCAACACCACCACCACCACCGACCCGTCACAACTGGTGGCCATTAGTGGTTTTGAAATTTTTCAAAAGAACGAACCACAAAAAAAATAAGACATTTTTCCTTTCGAGCCAAAATGGACATTATTTGCAAAAACACCGGTGACGTCATGCCCTTGACGACAGTATGAACGGTTGGAAAAGCCAGCAGCTGACAATGTCCTTCAAACAAATTTATTTGCAGCTTTCAAACATCAAATGAAGCATATTGCCAACGTATTCAATGTTTCAAACAAGCTTTCGAGTCTGTCGGCGAAGCATATAATGTACGATATTACCGCCAAAACAAGATAAGTCACTAATTTTAAAGGTTAAAATATTTCGTCCTGTTTGTCCAAATAATGCCATGTTCTTTTTTCGTTGTATCCATGTTAAATATTGTTCCTGTCCTTTTCATGTAGCGGGTATGGTTGGGCGGCGGTTCGGAATGAATAAAATGGCTCTCAGGATGCCGATATTCATTCTGAATGTTCCTAAGGCTGTGAATTAATAGCACCTCGCGAAGAAAGCGTCGAATTATCATTATCGGTGATCGGTTCGTTCGGACTTGCATTAATTCACTTTGCATGTTAGGTGTATAGTCATGTTATAACTGGTGTTTTCTGGTGTATTTGGTTCTTATTTTTATTCATTTACAGTCTTATGTTCGTAATCTATCTTGTTTATTCTGATCTAGCTATCTTTAATTTTAATTAAATGTATTGTATTAACGTCAAATGAGTCCTGTGACGTCACTATTTGTTACGTACACAGCTTAACTTTCTATTCAGTTCATTCTTAATCTCTCACTTCCGTTTTATACCACTTAGTTATTAATGCATTTTTTATTGTGAAAATGTCTTGTCGTATGGTAATACTGTTTCGTAATCCTTGGTTAACCCATTGTATTGTTTGTCTTCATTTCATCCTTTTATAATTTAATATTAATGCTGTAATTTCTTCATTAATAATAGTGTAGATGAATATGATTAAATTCTTATCAACTTTGATGAGGAATTAGGGACTTTGCACATATTTGCAGTAGTGGTCCTAGAAATGGGCAATGCACTTTATGCCTCATGATTATGGCATAAAATATAATGATTAATTATTAAAACTTTATAACATATTAATACATATTTAATATAAATTAGTACACTTTCTCAGTACTATATTGTGAACTTAGTGACAATTAAGACTAATTATTTAGGGATAATACACATAATTATTAAATATTAATATTAAGCGCTTGATATAATTTCAGCAGCTTATATAACTAACTATCATAACTATTTATGATAGATATCAGTGAGTATATATATAATATTTTTACAAAATATTATAGATTGTGGAACTTATACATAACAATACAGTAATATTACAATTTCTTATAATAATTATTCATTCGTTGAGTAATTATAATTATCGACATAGATTCTAGTGGTGATTACAAGACATAAGTAATTGAATACTTAAATAAATTAACTTCAAGATGCTTAACTTACACTATTTTATTAAAAATGGTAAGGATTTTGGAAAAAAAGGAGAACTTCTCGAGGCTTATGCATTGGCTGAATTTACAAAATATAAGGCAGAAGAGGAGGAAAAGAAAGCTTTTGCTAAGGCAGAAGAGGAGGAAAAGAAAGCTTTTGCTAAGGCAGAAGAGGAGGAAAGAAAAGCTATTGCTAAAGCAGAGAGAGAAGAATTAAGACAAGAAGAAGAAAGAAAGATAGCAAGAGATGAAATCCTACGGATTGAAGAAGAGAATAAATTGAAACGACAAGAAATCATATTGCAGCAAGAAATGGAATTGCAACGGCTTAAATTGGAAACAGCAAAACTTAATTCGCAGAGTGCTGCAGCAAGCCAAAATGATAATGCTCAATCTGGATCTTCATCCACCCGACTTAAGGGCAATTATTACTTTAAATTACCACCATTCAAATTACACGTGGACGACCTTTCATCGTGGCTGGCGCGCTTTGAGGATATATGTAAGGTCAATAACCTTGACAAAACTGCATGGGCACTTAAACTTAAGGAATTTCTGGATGGCGAACCTGCAAGTGCAGCACAAAACATTGATCCTACATTAGCCACAGATTATGAGGCCATTAAGACGTTGTTATTACGTCGTTTCCACTTGAACGAAGAGGCATGTAGATTACGTTTTAAAAGTTTGTTGCCAGATAACAATAAAGATTTCACAGGTTTTATTGCTAACATACGCAATACTTTTAACAGATGGGTTGAACTGGCAGGTGTCAACAAATCTTACGACAAGTTAGTCGATTTGTTA
Organism: Oreohelix idahoensis; assembly: GCA_024509875.1. Lineage (NCBI taxonomy): Eukaryota > Metazoa > Mollusca > Gastropoda > Stylommatophora > Oreohelicidae > Oreohelix > Oreohelix idahoensis. Next base: position 43,110 of record JAMPIV010004409.1, on the reverse strand, counting down.
TTGAGGGATAAAGTGTTATCTTCTGTCAGCTCACCATTCTTTGCTTATCTGCAAGAAAGAAAACCAGAATCTATTGATGAGTTAGAAAAAATTTCTTTAAATTACTGCACAGCTCATCCGAATGCTAATATTTCTGGCTCGTTGATAAGAGAACCACTTCCTGTAGCCTCCAATATGGCATATCATAATCATAACAAACCTAGAACACACAGTGTGGACAGAGGTAGGTTCAAAGGAAACTATGACATTAATTTTCATAAGGGACAGAATAACTTTAACAATAACTTTAATAGAGGAAGACAACAAACCAGAAATTATTCACCTCAGTCAAGACACAACAGTAATCCTCGTAACTCAAGTTATAATCGGTCATATCAATATAATAATGGTAACAATTGGAAGAATAGCGATAATTATAACTCGAGACATCGAGATAACAATTATAATAGACGTCAACGAGATAATTCAAATAATTATTCTCGTAATCGTTCTCATTCTCGTGGATCTTCACATTATAACCATAATACCGGGGCAGCAGTTACAAATGATATCACCCCTAAGGTTCAGGTTCCACCTAACGATAATACAATGAATTCTTCTGCTGCATGCTTTGCTATAAATTATAACGTGGCAAATAGTTGCCCACAATGCAATCTTATTTTTCAGAAGGCAAAGGAGACAGTGCTAAACTGCGGACACATTACACCAGAAGTAGGTCTTGCAGCCAATGATGGAACAGGCTCTCTGATTTTTAACAGAGGGATAGTAAACGGTTCTGTAGTTTCTGTATTGAGAGACTCGGGGTCCACAACCATTGGAGTGCGACAGTCGCTAGTACATCCTAGCTGTGCAACGGGGGAATATGTCCGTTGCATGACTTTTGGGGGAACTATTGAGTTTTACCCCACAGCTCTTGTCCATGTTAATACACCTTTCTTTTCAGGACAAGTTAAGGTATGCATGCTTCAGAATCCAATTGCAGATCTGATGTTGGGACGCATCCATGGTAGTAAGGATTGTTCCCCACAGGAAATTGAGGAATGGGAATTAAAGAATGTGCAATCTTATTGCAATGCTAACGCTGTCATTGCAACAGCTACATTACGGGCCAACAAAATAAATACATGTGGCACAGTTTTCTCCAATTTCAGTCTCAGTACCATTCTGGAAATCGATAAGGAGAAGGATAAGACTCTCCTACAGGATAAAAAGTATACTAAACTACCAGCCCATCCTAGGAAGATTAGAAAATCATTTCGAGGCAGATATACCTTTTCTCAAGAGAATGCCACCAAGTCGGAAGATAGATGTTGGCGACAGAATCATATTAACAGTGATCTTAATAAAATTGTTGAAAATGGGAAAAGAAGGGATGTCCCGAACAAGGGTAATGATGGTGAAGTTCTTATGAACTTAACTAATAAAATTAGGACAAATAAATATGTCAATCATTATGAGACATCATCTCATAAGACTACCATATCCAAAAGATTAAATAGAAGAACTATTTATCACGTTAGTGACACTGATCCCACTTACATTGGGAAGGGTGCATATTCTCGCACCGTGTTAGTGCGCAATCTGCCACAAGGTACCAGATGGCAGGCACTTAGCAATTTCTTTAATGACACGGCAGACGTTATGTTTGTACGGTTGTTGTCACCTACCAATGACAGGTATGGTGAAGCTATAGTTACATTTCGTAACAATAGAGATGCTCGAATGGTCATCGAGCATGATAATGGTGCTTACTTTAACCATCATTGTCTACGGTTACAATTAGTACCTAATGCTGCGTCACGCAGATAACATGCTATGGTAATACAATTGTCTCATATCATTGATGACTCAGCATAGTCATTCATCATTTCTTTTCCTTACTGGTCCTTATAAGGTTACTGATAAAATTTCAGACGTTGATTACGTCTTAGATATCAAGGGACACAGAAAGATATTCCATATTAATATGCTCAAGCAATTTCATACACGTCCTATACACTTACAGTCAATTTTTCATGAATTAGATGACAATACTGTATCTACTTGTCATTATTCTAATCTATCTGTTATACAGGAGGAAGAATCTTCTTTTCCTGAAGTGCAGATGCCTTTACCTGTACTTACTGTCCAATCTACTGAATCTTGGCGTGATGTGACCATTTCTTCTACGGTTACACCGCAACAGCATCAACGCGTTGCTGATCTTCTACAATCTTTCCCAGATGTGTTAACTGATGTACCGGGTTGCACATCTGTAATTAGTCACGATATTATTCTTAACGATGATACACCAATTCGTGTTCATCCTTATTCTGTACCTCTACATTTTCTGAGTAAGACATCTCAGGAACTCGAACAGATGATATCATTAGGTATTATTGAGACTAGTACATCTCCATTTTCTTCTCCTTCAGTCATTGTCCGGAAAAAGGACAACAACATACGTTTATGTGTTGACTATAGGAAACTTAATGCGCAGACAGTACCGGATAGCGAACCACATCCTATCCTTGACGATTTACTTCCTCGTCTATCCAATGCTACACTTTTCACTAAAATTGACTTAACTAAAGGTTATTGGCAGATTCCACTAACCGAAAGAGCCAAATACTACACAGCATTCTCAACTCCACAAGGTCTTTACCAGTGGAACGTGATGCCTTTTGGGCTAATGAATGCTCCAGCTACCTTTATTCGCATGATGCGAAAAATTTTAGCAGGTAGATCAGATATAATTACCTATATTGACGACATATGTTTGTTTAGTTCATCATTTGAGGAACATTTTTTGGGTCTTAAATCAGTTTTGGAAATATTGCGGGATAACCATTTAACCGCTAAACCAACTAAAATTCAAATAGCGTGTAATGAGATAACATTCCTGGGGCACATTATTGGATCGGGACGTATCCAAACAATTCCCAGTACGGTTTCTAAAATATTAAATTTATCTGTTCCTCAAACGAAGAAACAGGTTAGGAGTCTGTTAGGTTTAATCCAATACTATAGCAGATTTGTACCTCACCTATCATCCATCACGGCTGTCCTGTCTTCGTTACTAAAGAAGAACATGCCTTTAAGGATAAATTGGACCGACGAATGTGACAAAACTTTTCGCACTATCTTAAAAATATTTTCATGCCCACCTGTTTTAAGATTACCAGATGCTTCTAAAAAGTTTGTTCTACGTACAGATGCGAGTAATTACGGACTCGGGGCATGTCTACTGCAATATCATGATGATGTCCTTCACCCTGTAATGTATATCTCACGCAAACTGAAACCTCCGGAGACGAAATATTCCACTGTGGACCGAGAATTGCTCTCCGTAATCTGGGCAATTACCAAGTTGGAAAAGTTTTTGCTGGGATCTCCATTCCTGATCCAGACTGATCAGAAATCAGTGGCAGCATTACGTCGCTCAAACCATAAAAGTGCTAAACTTGCACGATTTGCTATTACGTTGCAACCCTACGAGTTCGAGATACAGTCGATACCTGGAACTGAAAACGTCATAGCCGACACGTTGTCCAGACATCCTACGGATTCTGAATGAATATTACAATTTCAAGAAAATTTTCTGACTAGTCAAGCATTACATTTGCAATGAACGTTATTGATATCAAGTCAGAATATACAACAATTCAGTTGGACTTCCTACCTAAATAAGGACATTTCGAAATAAACTATTGTGATCAAAATATCAAGTTTTACGGATCGTTTGAAAATTTGAACTTCAATTCCACTTTGAGTATCACTCATTTCGATTGAAAACTGTTAAAAAGGAACAATCTCTGATGAAGAAGGGACAGATACGCTGATGACTTAGTCAATTTACTTTCAAAAGTTTAATAAAGGAACTAACGATGAATGGATAATCAAATCATAATTTGATAATATGAACCTTGTGTCTTAATGAACTTTCATACAATTCAACAGGAGGTAACAACGATTGGATCTTCATGTCCAATATTATTAAATTTTCTAGTTATTAAATTAGTATATAATAGATAATAAAGTCAAGTGTGATGAAATAAAAAAATAAAATATACTAAGAAAAGATGAAACAAAAGAATATCACACCAATTAAACCTTTTAATTAGTGTAATTATTAAGGTAATAGATATTACATTATGACATTTCATATATATAGTTAAAATGTATGAATTTTTTCTGTTCTTTTCTTCTGATTGCGTTAATTTAATTAGGTATCTATCCTTACACTTCATTTTCACACGCATGCTAATTTAATGTATATTTTAATATTTGGTTTCAATTGTCCGTACTTCTCAATTTTTATTTCTTTTACTCTCTTATACTATTTCTCATTTTCCTCTATTAGATATTAATTAGCTAGTACCATACGTACATATTATAATTAATTATTTTAATTTTAGTTAGTTAGAATAATTTTAATAACACCTCACATTATTAGTTAGTCTATACATACAACAAATTAATTAGTTAATTAGTTAGTGACAGTGAAATTTCCTTGTTTAATATAAGGTATATGTATGATATGACGTTGATTTTATTATAATATATTACTGACATGACCGCGACACTGTTCTAGATAGAACATCGTAGGTCATACGTCGGGTTTTGTTAAATTTTTGATAATTTGATTAATATTGTTCAAAAAAAATCTATTTAATAGATTTTTTTTGCCCCCGTCTGACAGGAAATCTGTTACGGTGTTATTTTAAATGATGGCGTCTGCTGGGGTTTACCCATGCGCAACGTTTAGGGGTCATTAATATTTATAGAATATGTCGATATTTTACGGTATAGTGAACGCGAAATATATGCGGAGATTATGACGCATTCGCGTTGGGAAGGTCACGCCGGGTGACTTGGTTACAGGGCCTTTGTTACGCTATCCGTCAAGCAAGAAGGTCATGTCTTGTATTTCTTCCAAGGAAATAAGGCTGAGTATATAGCCTATATTATATAGATGAATCGATGTAGACTTCAGGGTCAGTTCGGAAATTAATCTAAGCATGAGATTAATTAAATTAAACTAATAATGGAAGGAGAATCGTATTATGATTCAAATTGTAGATGTCAAGAACTCATGTGCTCATTTCTGGCTGTTGACTACAACAGCGCACGTATATAGCCACGATGTTCATCTGACATATTGTTTTGACACGGACGGATATTTACTGATATTATTTGGAATTCAATTGTTACGCTGAATTGTACATGAAACCTTTGTGAATGTCGATTATCGTTTTTGTATGAATCTCAATACATGTGGACTCAAAGCAGAAGGCTTGATCCTTTATTTACGTTTCGGGTTCGGTTCTACAGCTGTTGGTGTTTACCTTTGTCAGCACGATAACTCTCCCACAAGGAAAATCAAATACTATATACTATGCAAATCAGAACGTCGAAGGGATGTTCTGATGCCCAGAGCTAACCATTTATAACCAACATTGATACGTCTAAAGAGTGACTTTACTATTCAATAAATAATACCATAACCAAGGAATCGCAACACCAACACCACCACCACCACCGACCCGTCACACCTTCTCATCCCAAACAACGGAGGCCATAACTTTCCCTACAGATGGTGAACTTTTGAACGTCTTTCTTGTCGGCGATATTGTGTGATGCCATTCCATTGACCGCCTCTTGGATTCTGGTTCAAAAAAATGAACCCAAGTCTCATCACCTGTCACAATATTCCATAAAAACTCTTCTCCTTCAGTTTCGTAACGGTGCAAGAGGTTGATGTCTATGGTTTTCCTTGTTTCTTTATGTCTGTCTTTCAACATTCTGGGTACCCACCGTGCACAAACTTTTGAATAACCCAGGTCTTTAATGATGTTCTGGACACTGCCTTTACTAATGGACAACATTGCAGAAAGTTCATCCAGTTATTACCCGACGGTCACCACGAATGATGCCATCAACTCGATGAATGTTGTGTGGAGTCACTGCTGTAGACGAACGGCAAGTCCGCTTTGCGTCAGCCGTTGAGGATTGACCTACTTCAGCTTCGTCACAACGATATACCCAACGACGGACAGTGCTAACATCCACTGTTGAATCTCCATAAACATTCTTCAAACGTTCGTGGATGCGAATTGGGGTCTCGCCTTCAGCATTGAGGAATTCTATGACATAACGTTGTTTTAACCGAACGTCTTTGGCAGCCATTTTAAAACTGTTACAGTGGTACAACCTGTTACTGAAACAGGTTGGTAATGCTATACAGTGCAGAAGAGTGTTTGAGGAATCCTGCTAAATTTACAAATTGCACACCGATGCAGTATTTACATGCATAAAAAATAAGAGGCATTACTTTTTGACCTTCCCTCATATATATATATATATATATATATATATATATATATATATATATATATATATATATATATATATATATATATATATATATATATATATATATATATATATATATATATATATATATATATATATATATATGAAATTTACTAAAGTGCTAGTATCATAAATATATACACCATTATATCGTCATCCTCTCCCTGCTCTGTATGGAGCCTAGGGCCAGTTTTCTTGTCGGTTCATTGTGAAGAAACCCGCACGAAGCAGTCACCAGCTCTTATAGTGGTGGTTCATGTGTTAAGTTATTTTCAGTGATGCCGTTGCCAGCGTCATATGTCACTGTACATCCACATGCACATAAGCAAATTATACTTGTCGAAATGCAATTATAAAATGATAAAAGGTACATATTACAACTTGCCTCGAGTTCTTTCGGTGAATACAGACTTTTTGCACAGGAAACGTCCAAATATTGTTGGGCAACTGATTTAAAATGCCGCCTCTTTCAGACGAGTTAGGGGTCTAGCTTAGAGCACTTGAAGTAAGATCCTAGAACATAAGAAACAAAGTGATGTCTCTGGGACTACTCTCTTCTAATTTTATAATTTATGTCCAGTCCTATGGCCTATCCTATATTTTGGGTCCTAATATTTCGTGTTCCTGGCTGTCTATGATTTCTTCTGGAAGCAATTGGAAGTAAGTGAAGTAGTTTTACAACGCTATAGCATATAAGCGAAAATTTCCGCCTACGCTCCCAGGTTGCTACTTAGATGAGAAGTCCAATCAGGAGCAATCTATCTTAGCATCTCAAGCGCCAAACAAATTGCAAATGCGTGTCTGATTTATTTAGAGGTCTATTCCCCCGCTACCCTCCTGTAGAACATTACTACATGACAACATTAGAAGTGATTTGTCAACTCCATAACAATATAAGGTCTTGATTCTTCTGCTTCGCCTGTCATGTTTATAAACTCACTACTTCGCAGATCTAACATTATAATCTCTTCCAATGTATTATTTTATTACAATTGTTAATCACAACAAAGTCCATCTGCCGGAAGTATTATACCACTGTACGTGTCTTAATCTTTACCAAGAATGTCATCGACCGTGTATTTGGGAACGTCAAGTTTGTAAACTAGTACCGTATCATGCGACAGCATAGTTCGGGTATCTTCCTAGACAAAAATTATGGGTTAACAATAGGAATGTTTCTCAGTGTAGACCTTTACTCCGTCTAAAGCTGGCGATAAGCGAAAAGCCAATGTTGCAAGTTCGCTCCTTTGCTACGCGTCGCTGATTACAAAGTAGAAACTAACCAAGAGAGAGGGGTGGGTGAGAGGTGTAACAAGATGTGATAAGAAAACCTTGAACGATGAAAGCGAAAACAACGGATACTGGGAGAATTTGCACGTAAATGGAATGGCAAAGTAATAATGCCGGAGAGGAGTGAAGGCCGTATAAAAAGCCGAACTCTTTTCGTGACAATGAAATACAATAGACTATCCCTAAAGTGTCACGTGAAATTTTATAATCTTCTTCCTGGCTGATAATTTTTTTTCCAACTAGCTTTACTCGTCTCATGAAATTTCCTACCACCCCCTCCCCCACACCCGTGAAACCACAGGGGTAATAACAGTACACTCTATGTCATTACCTCAAAGCTGTGTGTGTACACACAAACACACGGCGTAGTTCCCAAGGGATCGAAAGAAAAATAGAAAGAATAAGGCTACTGGTCCCCCCTATGCATGTCGTAAGAGGCTACTTAAATTAAAAAAACGACGGTTTAAGATATAAATAGCAACGGCTTGTCCAGACAGGGCTGACATTGGAAGTAAAAGGGAGAAATGTACAATGCAATTTTTTTTTTAAGGGGATGGGGGGAACTGTTCTACTAATTTTGCTACTGTAAACATCCTGTATGTAAGGTTTTGCCGATCCGGGCTCCATCTGACTTGGCCCAAACACCCCCCCCCCCCCCCCTCAATTTTTTTTAAAAGCAAACATGTTTCTACTGTAATCAACACTATTTTATATTGACACTGGTGTTTGCTTTGAGCATATCACAAAGATTAGATTAAATCAGAAGCCATCTTTGCATCGAAGGTTACCATTAATATAGTCTACTAGTAGTATAAGTATCGCCCGGGTGAATCTGGAATGTCCCGGGGGCCCCTAACATCGGAAAGACACAAGAAAGTAGTAGATGGGACCACTATTTTTCACACACACACACACACACACACACACACACACACACACACACACACACACACACACACACACACACACACACACACACACACACACACACACACACACACACACACACACACACACACACACACACACACACACACACACACACACACACACACACACACACACACACACACACACACACACACACACACACACACACACACACACACACACACACACACACACACACACACACACACACACACACACACACACACACACACACACACACACACACACACACACACACACACACACACACACACACACACACGGGCTCGAAGGAAATATTTTTTAAATATATAAAAGGTAAAGATAGTCACATAACAGATACTACCGAAGGGAGTGAAGTGTTAGAGACTTCACTATATTAGGTCCAGCATCGAAAGGTGGGGTGACCAGGTCCATACCTCGCTGCCTTTTCCTTCTCTAACTCAAAGAGCAGAGTCAGGTACCCATTTACAGCTGGGTAGACTGGAGCGTGTCGGAACCGAGATTCGAATCCGGCATCTTTGCCGCGAGAGACCAGTGCTCTAACCACTCTGCCAATCGGACGGTCTATATATAGCAGAAGCTACGTTCCCAGAAGCGTCAGGGAGTGTCCACGAAGTTGGTCCCGCGTCTCTAAGACCCATTCGATGATGGTTTCTAGCGTCGATTTCAGGCCAGTTATACCCTCACTTGTGCCAGAGATAGTACCCTCAATTGGTACCACCAACTAGTGTCACAAAAGAAGAGAAACAAATACCCCCTGAGTATTGAGTTTTCCGACACATACTTATGTGCCCCCCTCCTTTCATTTCCCCATCCCATCTACCTCATAACTTTTACCAGCGTTGAGAATTAATATTAATCCTAATGAGCGAAAAAACATTCATTACATTTAAATTTAATAGATGTATATTTAACTTTACATTGTGTATTGGATGAATAGGTTAATAATATAAATTGAAAATGTTTCCCTTTACTTTTACCATGTTTGAAAATGTTAATAATATAGATTATGTACATAATTTCTTTCATCATTCACTCCCTGCTCCATATGGAACTTGGGACTACCTCTGGTTTTGGTTCTCTGTAAGAAACTCGCAATAAAGCAGTCACCAGACCTAGCAGTGGTGGTTTATGAAATCATCATTCTATATGCTGAGGTTGCCAGCCTCAAATGACTTGGACATCCACTAGCAATTTTCCCATATTAATATTCACGTCACTATATACATATTAGTTCACATGTTAATAATGCAAAATATAGAATTTAGAATGTACAACTTACGCCAATCTTTAGGCTCACAGAATGCTGGCTCGACGATGCCTCTTACATGTGGTCTGTGGTGTTGTTATTTTAGCAATAAGATACCACCTTTGACTGTGTTACAGTTTCCTCAGATTCCGATTTTTCTGTGTTAAAATGGTAGCGTTTTCCTGGACTCAATATGCTTCAACAAGATCCGGTCTGGTACTATTCTTAACTCTGGCAAGCTCTGTTTGTCTTCTTGGCGAGAGGTGAATTTTCACAGTGCTTTCAACCGACTAAAGTGTCAGGTTACATTGCCTCTTGTCTTTCCTGGCACATTTTGTTTACTATTAGACCAGGCCCCAATCAGAAATGTAGTTATGTTTACATCTCTAGTGCCGGCCAATAATTTCAAACATGCGTGTTTAGGATGGGGTAATTCAAAATATTTCCACTAGGAAATTTCTGTGCATTAATGCAAAGGCCATGTCTTCCAAATATGGAAGTGAGATTTCCGTACTATTCTCTTCAGTGATTAAAAACAACTTCTTACTTTTATCTCAAGTAAGATGTTCGTAATAATTCCGCCGGTTGCTATAACCTCATTCCGACTGTCAAGTGCGTGTCTGTAATCTGTCCACAGACGGGTAAATTATATCCCAGCCCGCCTTAGGTAAAGACAGCGCTCAGTCGCTATGCGAACTGACCGGGCCCATTTGGGGTTTTACCTGTGCCTAATCTTAGCAAAGCTGAGAAGCTTGAAGCAAACACGACGAATTATCACTGAAGGGGGTGTACGATGATATGAAAATAGCTAATATATGCTTAATAGCAGAGATAGAAAAAGTGCCGACCACTGAAATTGCATGTAATCAGTACTCACAACAAATGTAACTGACTACTGCCGGAGAGGAGAAAAGATCGACCCAATAATTCAGTCACATCAGCTTTGTGAACATCATTCACATGATCCGTATGTCCACGATTTTGCTGAGTTGAAGCGATTGACTCTAATGGTTGTTTGAGCTACCTTCCAATGACACTTTAATTCGAGTACTTTTCCAGATTTTGAAAGCATTGCGTTACAACCACTATCCATATTGTTTTGTTTCTTATAAATATGAGCCAAGGAGTGTACAGTTTTCTAGTTTTGACAGAGGGACATAAGACAGTTATTACGAAGCAATCAATGCACGTTCGATTCCTGGCTCAGTTCCAATGTTATTGTTTCCTGTCATCTGTTTTAGTGCAGTTTGTTGTTTTTCCAATTTTTATTGCTAAGTTATTTCTACTGCAAGAGAAACGAGGTCAAAAATGTGTTTAGTGTTTGAGTTATTAAGTTCAAGATAGAGTGACGTCACACTTCGCCACTATATATATATATCTTTTACTCACTGATAACTAGAGATGGCTACTGTGTGTATGTATCGATACAATGCGTTGAAACTGCATCGTACCCGAACGCTTCGAAACACAGTTTTCTTGCGGTGTCGATACAGTGTCAATTCCTGACTGTTTTGCAGAGACGCACTGTCTCACGCAGATTCGATACATAGCCTGTTTCGTGTATTGAAACTGCAGTTTCAGTTCCCGTCCGCTTCGCTGTTTTGCAAAGAGGCACACTGTATCATTGTCTAACCTTCAGGGGCCTTTGTAAAAATGTGTCAAGCGTGCGGTACATTAGGCGTTTATAAATAGTATGGAAAATCAAACAAGTCATAATTTTTTTTTTTTAAATAATTCCTCAGGACTGAAAGAGGCTTACTACTATTAGGTGTCTGCTCGGTTTGAGTTGAATCATTGTCGCTGACTGTACCTATTCTAGTTTTATATAATGTGTCATTATTACTGTTATTATTATTATTTTTTTTTCACTTTTACTGCAGCTGTCAGCATGTTCCCCTTGCATATCATCATAATGAAAACGACTGTGTAAAATTCTTAACAGTGGTCACACGAAATACCATAGATTTGTACTAACGAGAATAAGTAAATCTGCATACTAGGGTGTCACGACTCATGTCTCATTGTTTCAGTTAATTTACTTGTAGTCTGCTGTTTCGAAACAGTTCCATAGTTCTATTTCATCCAAGCGCTCATTATACGCATGTTACGGTACTCTTGATTCGGGCGCTCTCGTAAGAAAACGTGTTTTGTTTATACATAAAATAGTGTTTAAAACTTGTGTTCAACATCATTTAATCTTCATTTATGGCGGGGAGAAGCCCTGTTTGGGATTATTTTGTAAAGATCAAAGACAACAAAGTAAAATGTAACGTGTGTTCTGGTATTTTATCATTCAAGGGTCGAAAATATGCTTCGAAACAGCGAGCGATTCGACACTTCCTGCTTGTTTGTTTCGTCTGCCTCGCTGTTTTGCAGCGACACACTGTCTGATCCTATGTAAAATTTGAATCAACCGTTCGGAACATTAGTATGGAATATCAAACATGTCATATTTTTCAGGGATGTGTTATGATGACTTGATTTTACAAGTGATATTATTTTTGCTGAGAAGTTATAGACACTGGAAATTGTGTCAGTGCTGCAGTTGTCAATGTTTTAGGCGCTATGTTAAAGTTTAAAGTGTCCGTGTGTTCGTATAAATGTAATGGACACTTTATTAGTTCTGCTGATATATGTGTAGGCCTACTCGGTGTGGATTTGAATCATTGTCTACCAAAACTAGCTTACTCTAGTTTGATATCATGTGTTATTATTACTGTTGTTATTATTATTGTTGTTTTTTTTATTATTTTCCCATATACTGCAGCTATCTTCATATCTACGTTTTATTTCATCATAATGAAGACTTGTGTAAAAATATTGAATTGTGGTCACACGAAACGCCATAGATTTTCACACACGACAGTAAAAACAGAGGAAATTGTCTCACACAATTCATGTATACCCGCCCCGGTACTGTCTATAAGAGACTTCTTTCTCCCCTATACGGGAAATTGTGCCGCCGTGTCGACACACTGTTTCGACACACTGTTTCGACACAGTATAATTAATTGAGCCGACTGTCTCGAAACAACGGAGTGTATCGATTCGCCCACCTCTACTGATAACACTAGTCAACAACCAAAATGTACCAGAAATGAAAATAGCTGATCTTAACTAATTTTGGTGTGCTGAAAACGAAAATGACTTTAAAAAATGTTGATTGGCTCTAGTTTTCAAGATATATGCTTCTAGTTTATTTAATTACGGTCAATTTATATATATGACGCAACTGTTGTGGGCGATTGCATAATTTTTTCTAATGACCAATAAAAATGTAACTAGAAGTTGATGATGCAATCCTACCTATGATTACATCACCTTTGTGTATAAATATCTTATCTCTGATAAAATTTTGCCATTAGTTAGTGCATTCGTCCTTATCAAAAGTATCGTAGTTAGAAATGCCTAGGGCATGTGTGAACAGTGCTAATAATTTCTGTTATATATGTGGTGAGGTGACATTTCTATCACAAAAACAAAACATAACTAAAGTGATTAAGAAGGCGTACAGTTTTTATTTTGGCTACAGAATAGGAGATCAAGATAAGAGCTGGGCGCCACACATATGCTGCAATACATGTGCAGCACATCTTAAACTGTGGTTGACTGGCAAAAGGCAAGCTATGCCTTTTGCAGTCCCAATGATTTGGAGAGAGCCCACTGATCATCTCAACAACTGTTACTTTTGCATGGTCCCTCCAATTGGGAAAGGCATATCAAAGAAGAAAAAATGGACTCTGGAATACCCAAACATCCCCTCTGCAATACGTCCGGTACCAAATGACAATGGCCTACCAGTTCCCAAAGTGCCAGAATCATTTTCAGCTGCTTCTACTGATGAAGAAGAGGACATTGGTAGTCCTGAACCATCAACCTCAAGCGACCCAGATTTTGAGCAAACTACATCCACTAAATCACACTTCATAACCCAAGGTGAACTGAATGATCTTGTAAGAGATCTGAATTTACCGAAGAACAAGGCGGAGCTTTTGGGTTCCAGATTGCAACAGTGGAATCTCCTGGCAGAAGATGTTACAATTTCTGTGTAAAGGAACCGCCAGAAGCTGCTTATTACATTCTTTTTCAAAGAGGGTGACCTTTCTGCGTGCCACAACATTTCTGGTTTAATGGCAGCCCTCAAAATCAATTACATACCGGAAGAGTGGAGGCTTTTCATTGATTCACCCAAGACGAGTCTTAAAGCTGTTTTGTTGAATAATGGTAATGTGTTACCATCAATTCCAGTTGGTCACGCAGTTCATATGAAAGAAACTTATGAAAACATTAAGCAGCTTTTGAAGTGTATAAACTATGATCATTATCATTGGTCACTTTGCGGTGACTTAAAAGTGGTCGCTCTTTTGCTTGGACTACAGGGTGGATACACCAAGTACTGTTGCTTTCTCTGTGAGTGGGATAGACGTGCACGAAGTGACCATTACATCAGAAGACATTGGCCAATCAGGCAGTCATTGCAGCCTGGCAGTAAAAACGTTGAGAACCCAGCACTTGTCGACACCAGCAAGATTTTGTTGCCACCCTTGTACATTAAGCTGGGTCTCATGAAAAACTTTGTCAAGGCAATGGAGAAAACAGATGAGGCTTTCAAATACCTCATCAGAAAATTTCCAAGACTGAGTGAAGCTAAAATAAGAGAGGGAGTATTTGTTGGTCCGCAAATTCGAAAACTTCTTGATGATGACAAGTTTCTTTGTGTGTTGCATGGCAAGGAAAAAGCAGCATGGCTAGCATTTAAGTCAGTGGTGGACAATTTTCTTGGAAACAACAGATCTGATAATTACAATGAAATTGTAGAAAATCTCCTTCTGAAGTATAAGAGTCTTGGCTGCAACATGTCTTTGAAAATTCATTTTCTGGATTCTCATCTGGATTTCTTTACATCAAACTGTGGAGCGGTCAGTGATGAGCATGGTGAACGATTTCACCAGGACATTGCTGCTATGGAGACAAGGTATCAAGGCAATTGGAGCCCTTCAATGCTTGCTGATTACTGTTGGACTGTGACAAGAGACACCTCATCGATTGACTACAAGAAGCAAGCAAAGAGAGCTCGAACAGCGACTGAATAATGACGGAATGGGTTCAAATGTGCCATTTTAAAACATGATATGTGAACTTTAAATAATTTTTTTATTTTTTCTATCATTTTATGTTGAAATATCAATTAATTGAGCATATAACCACAATTTTTATAATGCTAAAGTAGAAAGACTAGCTGTTCACCCCCAGAGAATTAAACAAGCATACATTATTTGTATTACTGTAATGTAAATTCATCATTTAAAAAAAACCAGAGCCAATTGGTGAATTTCATTATGATATTTGAAATCAGCATGTCAAAATCAATAAGAAATGGTATATTTAATTTCTGGTACAAATAACTTTTGAAAATTTGTTGACTAGTGTAACCAACAGTAACCGGGATAACCGACCGTTGAAAGCTGCTCTCATTATTTCCTTTGCCCTAATGGTAAGCACTACGGTTTCTTAAACAATCCTGGTTACTTATAACGTAGGTTTCTCATTATAAAGTTCCTTTGGCTAGACTTTGAGGTGTCAGCTAATCTGTAACACCAACAGGAACTGAATCAGAGCGCTTTGTACTTGAGTAAAAATACATTTCTCGAGTAGGAAGAGGAAGAAAAATTATAGTAAACTCCAGAGGATCTCTCTTCCATCACATCTCTCCATGCACTAGTTCTCACTCCAACTTCCTTGATACGCCCGTTTCGTCTTCCTATCCTTTTTTGCGAATACAGGATAGCTGACAGCTATCCTCAAGAATGCGAAGTAATTGTTTCATGAAGTTTATGTTCCACAAATCTAGATGTTACAACCAGGGCCGGTGCTGCCATTAGGCCTAGGGCGCAGACCTCAGAGGGGCGCAGAGTGTAGAGAGTCAGTGTGTTAAGAGAGTGAGAATTGTGAGAAACCAGAATAATGATTAAAAATATGAGAACATAACCAGTTCGTTGTTTTCAACACTAACAATACTGTTAAACTTAATTCAATTTGTATCACAGTGATCTCATACATTTTTATTTCATTTTTCTAGTGAGCTATGGCTGATAGAAAACGACCAACTGGAGCTCAGTACCGCAAACGAAAGGCAGAAAAAGCTAAGGAGCAAGCAAAGCAAGAGGGGTTCTTCCTGAAATACCTTCGCACACAGAAAGCAAATCAAGAACAAGAATATGTCTGTGCTCTTGTTGAAACTAGCACTGGGGGAGCTGAATGTGGTGCTCTTAACTACAATTTCTGGAAAACACACACAGGAAAAAAAAATTATGTCAAGAAAAGTGAGAGCACTGCAAAGTCTGCAAATGAAGATGGTATTGTGCCTGACTTAAATTACAGTGATCCTGCCAACTGGCCTTATTGTTGCAGTCATAATTTGTGACAGCTTATAATACAACATGAACCACAGCATGTTGTATCACATGATTTCCCAAAGACTCAACAACAACAACAAAAACAGAAGATTTTCTCATATACACCACAAGAGGAGACTAGCAAATGGTGAAGAAGTGTGCCGTCAATGGTTGATAAATTCAACCTCAAAAGATGACAGGTTCAAAAGACTGGAAGAACATTGGAGCTATTCTCTCTTCACATGAGAGGAATACTGACCATTTAGAAAACTATCACACATGGCGTGAACTTGAATTGCGCTTATCTAAAAGAAAAACAATTGATGATATTAACCAGCAGAAAATTAGGCAAGAACAACAATATTGGCGACAAATTATAAAACGGTTGATTGCTTTGGTCAAGAGTTCTTGGCATGCAAAACTTGTCATTCCGTGGTACAGATGAAAACTTGTACAGTGCTAGCAATTGTGGCGAGAGGTTTTATTTTGCTCTTGTATCAGTATAGTACTGACAATTACAGAAATAGAATTTCTGCAGAAAATGGTGAAGTCCCAGTGTCGAAGAGAACTACTGGTATCACAAATTAGTTACGGCTGTGAATGTTCTGATCTCGAAACAATAGTAGAGAGGAGACCGACATAAAGTGCCACCTCCGCTGTGTAACTAATTGTGATATTAATAAACAAGGAAACAGATTTTACTTAACACTGATAAAATTGACAAGTCGTTCAAATACAATTTCCTTATTTTTATTTAGTATATACACTATCTACTCTTGTGCTGAAGGGTGAATGTTGAAAAATGGAATGTAATGAATTTGTAAGTTTACATATGATTTACAAATATTTATATTTTATATATATATATATAAATATTTTACACCAAGTTTTCCAATTATAGGAACAAAAAAATTTATATCAGCTGTGCTGTTAATTAATTATAATACATGGATCAGCTGTGCTGTTAATTAAGGATATAACACTTCTCAGCTATGCTATTAATTTTGTCTCTTGCTATGTTAATTCACGTTTTCTTCATTGACAGTTCTATGCTCACAATGCCGACAGAAATTGTACTAATGTGTACTCATCTCTCTTAAGTCTGTTCTTCTTTGTTTGGTTCACACCACCGGCAGAGTATCGTTCCTTTAGCCCACCCAAGACTGAGGGGGACCAAAGATGTAGAGTCTGGTCAACCTCTATGCTCCTGCGGAGTTCCAGGCAGCGGGATTGACTCGAACATACGACCTCAGGTTTTTAGGACACAATTAAACCTGTAACAAAGCAAAAATAGGGGCTAATTTCTGTCCTCAAGCCCACCTATTTCTAGTGTGAGTGAAATGAGCGTGTCTCCGATGTATGCATGTGGGATGAATGACAACATGGCTCAGTATGATTTAGCAATAGCGAGACAAGACAGGTGTCTACTTGCAAAACATTCTTTCTGATAAACTAATACATGGATACATTCAATAATATAGATTCAATACATGAATACATTTTATACATGAATACATCCCATAATATAAATCAATACATGAATAAATCCAATAATATGTACACCTAGGTGTGATACAACAATGTCCTTCCCCCTATACTATATCACGCCCTCTCTGACAATAGCTGGTAACATATATCCTAACAATATTGTTATGTTCTTATGATAGGAGTATATGAGACGAGGACTGGTTGGTGATATATCAGGTTGGAGTTATAGGAGACAATAGATTGGAGTTAGATGCGACAATAGATTGAGTCCTGACAAGGACTGTTTTGGTTATATTGGAGTTGGTCTTATCTGAGACAATAGATTGAGTTATAGGAGACAATAGATTGAGTCCTAACAAGGACTGTTTTGGTTATATTGCAGTTGGTCTTATCTGAGACAATAGATTGAGTTATAGGAGACAATAGATTGAGTCCTAACAAGGACTGTTTTGGTTATATTGCAGGTTATAGGAGACAATGGATTGAGTCCTAACAAGGACTGTTTTGGTTATATTTACAGTTTGGAATTATCAGAGACAATAGACTGAAGTTATAGACTGACAATAGATTGAAGTATAGGAGACAATAGGTTGAAGTATGAGTCCTATTAGTCTTCGTCTATTCAATCATAATAGGAAATACAATCATTATACTTAATTCCCCCCAAGATACAATCAGTAACCTGATAGGTAGTATAAATGACACACAACAAATACCAACGGTTATCGTAAAAATATTTACCCTCCTAAGATTTTAAACTGGCCAGGTTTTGACGCGACTTAGTGAAGTAGGTTGCAGGTCGATGCCCTCAGGTAAGTTACCATAAATCAAGGTGACAGCTTCTCCCTCTTCAGTCTGTATCTCTGGCGTCAAGTTCGGGGTTGCGTGGTTAGCATAAAATCCGCCCGATTATATAGTCAAGTAACTACTTGAGGAAAGCTTTCGGTTGGTTCCTGGCGGAGCAAGTTGATTGGTTTCCTCCGGTTTTGTACCTGGTCTCATACAGCCTAATTTTATTCAGTTTTCATCGGCCATCTTGCGTGAACAAGATGGCCGTTAATTTATTCTGTCTCAGAGACTGGTGAACGTTGATCGTTGATTGGTTGAAGCAAATCTGTATCTCGACATAGTGATTAACAAAGTAGTGGGTCACACTTCGTTTCACGACATAGCCCCCTCCTTTCCTAGCTGTGACTTGTCATAGCTGACGTGTAAACCCCTGCTGTGGTTAATCCTTTTGCGTCTGTCCTTCCAGAGTACTAGGGTGTCGACTTAAAAAATCAGCTCCTACATTGTCTCTTCCCGGAATGTAATTCACGGTAAAGGAATAAGGCGCAAGAAGCAGACTCCACCTTAACAATCTCGAATTTAGCTTTTTAGATGCAGCCAAGAATGTTAAAGGTTGGTGATCGCTTTGGACAATGAAGTGTGTCCCATACAGATAAGGTGAAAATTTGTTGATGGACCAAATTAGAGCTAAACATTCCTTCTCTATGGTCGAGTAGTTCAACTCAGCTGCATTCAGCTTCCTACTGGCGTAGGCGACTGGTAAAAGTTTCTCCGGCTGGGCTTTTGATTTCTGCAAGAGAGTTGCACCAATACCTATACTGCTAGCGTCCGTTCTTAATACAAATTCCTGTGTGATATCGGGTAGTGTAAGGATGGGTTTGCTGGTGAGTTTTGCTTTTAGCTCTGTGTAAGCTTTTTCACAATCAGCATTCCATTGGATTTTGTCAGGCTGTCCTTTCTTCGTTAAGTTAGTTAATGGTGCACACAGAGAGTTAAAATGGGGTATGTACTTCTGATAGAACCCACATAAAGACACGAATGATCTCACATCTTTCTTCGTTTGAGGTCTGGGTGCCTTCTTTAGCTTCTCTATATTCTTTGGGTCAGGAGACATATGACCTGTAGAAATAGTGTGACCTAAGAATTCCAACTCCTTACAACCGATATAGCACTTGGTTGGACGTGCAGTCAATCCAGTTTCTCTCAGTCTGTCAAACAACATGGAGAGCGCTACTATATGCTCTTCAAATGTGTTTGTAGCAACAAGAATGTCATCCATAAAGTTAGTGATATGGGGATTTTGTAGAGGTTCCAATAATTTCCTCATCATTCTTGAAAAGATACTTGGAGCATTTTTCAGCCCAAAGGGTAGTACATTAAACTCGTAGTGTCCGTCTGATGTACTGAATGCCAGCATTTTTCTAACTTCTGGTTTCACTGGTATTTGGTAGTATCCCTTGCTTAGATCTACCTTCGATAAATACCTAGCCTTACTCAGTGTAGAGAACAGCTGGTTGGTGTCAGGTAATGGGTCCACCTGAGATTCTGTGATCGCATTAAGCTTCCGGTAGTCAATACATAACCTGTGTTCACCACTCGGTTTTCTCAATAGCACCACACTTGAGCTATAGGGAGAGTCTGACTTCGAGATAATTTTCTCCTTCAACAGATAATCAACTTCCTCCCTTAGTGCTTGGGCTTTCGCATAGGGTATAGGGTATGTTCTCATGCATACTGGGGTAGGGTCGGTAACCTTCATGTCGTACTCTAACAGATTCGTCCGACCTGGCTTATCTGTGAGCACATCAGCATGGGTTTCCAACACTTGCTGAACCATCTTTTTCTGCTCTGGAGTTAAATGTTCACTAATATTTACTTGAACATAATCCTCTGTAGTTGTGAGTGGATACTCCATAGAGTGAAGTGGTTCGCCGTGCATTTCTGTTGCTATGGCTAGGGTCATGATATGTGCCACTTCTGATGATTCCTTGTCATAGTATTTTTTAAGAAGATTGACATGATATACCTTCTCCTTTCCTTTCTTGTCAATCTTATAATTGGTCCTGGAAAGTTTCTCCAGTATGACATAGGGTCCCTGCCATCCAATCTGCAATTTATTATTGCTGCTTGGCAACAGTAATAACACCTTTTCACCCACCTCCAGTTCCCTATCCTTTGCTTTTTTGTTGTAGTACGCAGCATGCTTCCTCCTGGCCTGTCTTAAGTTATCATTGGCCAGTTTCCAACCTGCTTTCAATCGAGATGTCAACTCGTTGACGTACTGGTATGCGGAAGTCACTGTTTCCTCTGCCTTTTCATCAGTCCATGTCCGCAGCAATGCTTCCAGTGGACCTTTTATTGGTCTTCCAAACAACAATGTAGCTGGAGCCAATCCAGTTGAGTTGTGGGGTACTTCCCTATATGCAAATAGTGCAGCGGGTAAGTATGTATCCCAAGTATCAGGTTTTTCACTCGCCAGCTTTCTAAGGATTGAAATTAGCGTACCATTGAACCGCTCTACTTGACCGTTTCCTTGGGCATGGTAGGGACTACAATGATAGTGCCTGGCTTGAAATATCCTGAATACTTCTTGTGTTAGCTTTCCCTTAAACTGAGACCCATTGTCAGTCAATATCTGATGCGGGAAACCTAATCGGGTAAATATTGTCAACAGGGCCTCTGCCACGTGCTTTGAATCTATAGCTGACATGGCCACTGCTTCTCCCCACATAGAGCAAGTATCAACCAAGGTTAAGATGTAAGCATTTCTCTTCTTGGTCCTAGTGAGGGGTCCAACAATATCTACTGCAACACGTTCAAAAGGGGTTCCCATAATAGGCATTTCTCCCAGTGTTGCTGGTGCAGTCCTATGCTTAGGAGCTACTCTTTGGCATTCTGGACAAGATCTTACATATCTTTTTATGTCCTCTGTAATTCCTGGCCAAAAGTAGTGACAGGCTATCCTTTGTCCAGTGGCCCCTATTCCCATATGTCCACTGAAGGGTATAGCATGTCCTAGCGTCATAACCTTCTCCCTGTAAGATTTTGGCACTACAAGCTGTCCATGCCCTTTAGGTCCGGTTCCAGCTTTTCTGTATAGTAGGCCATTCTTCATATACAAGTCTCCTTTCTCTGGAGGGTTATGTGCTTTAGGCAATTTGCCAAAACAAGGCTTCAGTGTGCTGTCCGCTGCTTGAGCCTTTTTCATCTCTTCTGGATGAGTATTGATAGGATTTTCCTCCATTTTCCGGGAGCTTTCCCTGGTCTGGACTGTTGCCATAACTACAGGTTTTATAGGTTCTCCAAGGAAAACATACCTACACCCCAAAATCAAAGGGTAAATAGGGTCGTCCATCACTGCTGCTTTGATTTCTCCTTCCACATAGCGAGATCTTATGTTGATTCGGGCTATGGGTAATGTCATGGTTCTTGCTCCCTTGATCGGTCCTCTGATTTCCACTGTTTCTGTGGTTATCTGGTCAGGACTCACTAGAGAAGAGCACACAACTGAATCAAAGTCCAATCCTGTGTCATATAAACACAGTACTTGAGTGCCATTCACGGTCACTTCCTCACAGACAGGGGGATGATGGAAGTCTTTCTGACTTACTGCCATTTCCTTCCTTCCCTGATTCCCTGTTGTAAGACATGCAGCATGATGAGGAGGATTCTTCCTTCTGCAGTCCGCAGTATTGTGGTTACTCATTAGACAAGTTTTACACCACTTTCCTTCCTTCCGGTAAGGTGTCTTATCCGATCTTAGAGGGTTTTTGTCCTTTTGGTCAAATCTTTGTTTGTTCCTTGTGGTATGGTCCTTTTGTTCATATTTGGTATAGTTTTGTGATGATTTGAAGTTTTCACCCTGCTTCTTCTTATTTCCTAATAATTCTGCCTGAGCTGCTTGATATCTCTCAGCAACAGTTACAATATCTTCCAATCTCTCTGCTCCTTGTTCCATGATAAACTTCCTCATTTCTTGAGGCATGGACTCTTTCACTTGCTCCATCATTATCATTTCTTTCAGATCCTGACACTTCCCTAAACTACTCCATTTTTCCAAATAGGTTTCCAATCTAGCAGAGAATTGGTGATAGTTTTCTCCTGGAAGAAGTTTAGCTGTTCGGAATTTCTTTCTATATGATTCTGAGTTCTTTTCATATCTCACAAGCAGTGCCTGCTTCAGGATGTCATAATCTTCCTGGTCATCTCTTGAGAGCTTCAAATACACATCGTAGGCCACACCTCTCAATCCCTGAGATAGTTTAAGACTCCATTTTTCTTTCACTAAGCCATAGGTAGTGGCTAGTCTTTCGTATCTATCGAGGTACGACTCAATGGCGTCTTCTTTCTCAACAAATGGGTCCAGATGAAAATTCATGGCCCCACTTGAGGTGCTCTGGCTGGAGCTACTCTCAGAGTGAGGTGAGCTACCACCATTATTGCCAGTATTTGCCTGAATTTCAAGCTCTTTTAATCTCAACTGATGGTCTCTCTCTGCTTGTAATTTCCTTTCCTCAGCTTCTAACCTTTTAGTTTCTCTTTCAGCTTCCAGTCTTTTGTCTTCTCTCTGAGCTTCCAGTCTTCTGTCTTCTCTCTCAGCTTCCAGTCTTTTGGCTTCTCTCTCAGCTTCCAGTCTTTTGGCTTCTCTCTCAGCTTCCAGTCTTTTGGCTTCTCTCTCAGCTTCCGCTTGCAACCGCCTTTCTTCCCTATCCATATGTTTGTCCACTTCTGTTGTGACATACTGAGTGAGAGCATCACCTGTCATATTTAATTCCTTACCCATCTGCATGATCGCAGTCCTGAACTTCACTAGATCAGCCATGGCGTTACTTAGATAGGGTATGTAAATTTACTATAACCCAATTATTGTAATTAAACTTAATTAATTTAAATGAACAAATAATTTCCGTGCAACTTTGTGAGCATCAACTATTTACTGAGTACTAAATGGTACTCCTCCTAAGAAAACAATAAAAAAAATCCTATTATAGAATTTTTTCCAAAATTTTGTTTCTTATGTTATCTATGGGTGGCACAGGATAGAGTGTAGATAGATGAATAGACCAAATATGGCTCAAGATATACAGAAATATCCCAGGAACGAGCCCCCAGTGTGGCGAGAGGTTTTATTTTGCTCTTGTATCAGTATAGTACTGACAATTACAGAAATAGAATTTCTGCAGAAAATGGTGAAGTCCCAGTGTCGAAGAGAACTACTGGTATCACAAATTAGTTACGGCTGTGAATGTTCTGATCTCGAAACAATAGTAGAGAGGAGACCGACATAAAGTGCCACCTCCGCTGTGTAACTAACTGTGATATTAATAAACAAGGAAACAGATTTTACTTAACACTGATAAAAAATTGACAAGTCGTTCAAATACAATTTCCTTATTTTTATTTAGTATATACACTATCTACTCTTGTGCTGAAGGGTGAATGTTGAAAAATGGAATGTAATGAATTTGTAAGTTTACATATGATTTACAAATATTTATAGTTATATATATATATTTATATGTAAATAAATATTACACCAAGTTTTCCAATTATAGGAACAAAAATTATATCAGCTGTGCTGTTAATTAATTATAATACATGGATCAGCTGTGCTGTTAATTAAGGATATAACACTTCTCAGCTTTGCTATTAATTTTGTCTCTTGCTATGTTAATTCACGTTTTCTTCATTGACAGTTCTATGCTCACAATGCCGACAGAAATTGTACTAATGTGTACTCATCTCTCTTAAGTCTGTTCTTCTTTGTTTGGTTCACACCACCGGCAGAGTATCGTTCCTTTAGCCCACCCAAGACTGAGGGGGACCAAAGATGTAGAGTCTGGTCAACCTCTATGCTCCTGCGGAGTTCCAGGCAGCGGGATTGACTCGAACATACGACCTCAGGTTTTTAGGACACAATTAAACCTGTAACAAAGCAAAAATAGGGGCTAATTTCTGTCCTCAAGCCCACCTATTTCTAGTGTGAGTGAAATGAGCGTGTCTCCGATGTATGCATGTGGGATGAATGACAACATGGCTCAGTATGATTTAGCAATAGCGAGACAAGACAGGTGTCTACTTGCAAAACATTCTTTCTGATAAACTAATACATGGATACATTCAATAATATAGATTCAATACATGAATACATTTTATACATGAATACATCCCATAATATAAATCAATACATGAATAAATCCAATAATATGTACACCTAGGTGTGATACAACAATGTCCTTCCCCCTATACTATATCACGCCCTCTCTGACAATAGCTGGTAACATATATCCTAACAATATTGTTATGTTCTTATGATAGGAGTATATGAGACGAGGACTGGTTGGTGATATATCAGGTTGGAGTTATAGGAGACAATAGATTGGAGTTAGATGCGACAATAGATTGAGTCCTGACAAGGACTGTTTTGGTTATATTGGAGTTGGTCTTATCTGAGACAATAGATTGAGTTATAGGAGACAATAGATTGAGTCCTAACAAGGACTGTTTTGGTTATATTGCAGTTGGTCTTATCTGAGACAATAGATTGAGTTATAGGAGACAATAGATTGAGTCCTAACAAGGACTGTTTTGGTTATATTGCAGGTTATAGGAGACAATGGATTGAGTCCTAACAAGGACTGTTTTGGTTATATTTACAGTTTGGAATTATCAGAGACAATAGACTGAAGTTATAGACTGACAATAGATTGAAGTATAGGAGACAATAGGTTGAAGTATGAGTCCTATTAGTCTTCGTCTATTCAATCATAATAGGAAATACAATCATTATACTTAATTCCCCCCAAGATACAATCAGTAACCTGATAGGTAGTATAAATGACACACAACAAATACCAACGGTTATCGTAAAAATATTTACCCTCCTAAGATTTTAAACTGGCCAGGTTTTGACGCGACTTAGTGAAGTAGGTTGCAGGTCGATGCCCTCAGGTAAGTTACCATAAATCAAGGTGACAGCTTCTCCCTCTTCAGTCTGTATCTCTGGCGTCAAGTTCGGGGTTGCGTGGTTAGCATAAAATCCGCCCGATTATATAGTCAAGTAACTACTTGAGGAAAGCTTTCGGTTGGTTCCTGGCGGAGCAAGTTGATTGGTTTCCTCCGGTTTTGTACCTGGTCTCATACAGCCTAATTTTATTCAGTTTTCATCGGCCATCTTGCGTGAACAAGATGGCCGTTAATTTATTCTGTCTCAGAGACTGGTGAACGTTGATCGTTGATTGGTTGAAGCAAATCTGTATCTCGACATAGTGATTAACAAAGTAGTGGGTTACACTTCGTTTCACGACATATAGCAATGGAAATTATTTAACGTTTGTAGAATATCTAGCCCTTTTTGATCCTATCATTAATGAACATTTGCGCAAAGTTAAAGATCAAGAAACAATGGTTCACTACCTAGGAAAAGATATGCAAATTGAGCTTATACAGCTTCTAGCAGGTGCTATAAAGCAGCAAATTTTAACACATACAAACTCTGCCAAATACTACTCAATTATTCTGGACTGCACACCTGATGTTAGTTATATTGAGTAAATGACAATGATTGTACGTTTTGTTGATGTAATCAAACCATCAGATAATGAGATGTCCGAGCCTGAAGTTATGATAAGAGAACATTTATTGGGATTTGTTTCACTAAAGGTGACTACAGGTGCATTTATGAAAGAAACTCTTCTTGGACAGCTTCAGCAAATGGGTTTACCAATTGAGAATATGCGTGGCCAAGGTTATTGTCGCATAATGCGATTGGGATTCGATATCTAGGTAATCAAAACATAGTGAACCCCGTCGAAACTTGTGTAACGCTAATAGCTCGACCAATGAAACGAGAGCTTGCTACGTGGAGTGTCCGAGATAGCTTACGCCTAACAATGTGGAAGGAGAGAATCGTAGAGTCCTGGTTGTGGTTCCATAAACAGTAGCGACCAACAAGAGGATTTCTTCTAATAAAGCTAGCCTGGTTATATAGTACATAATTGCAGCTTTATTCTGACACCTGAATCATCGTTGCGCGAGCCGTATTAGCGGAGAGAAAGGAAGTTGGAAGGCAGTGAAACTTAAGTCATTTGCAGTGTTTCACTGTTTTGGCTGACTTGGAAAGAGATACAAGGGTCAGAAGTAAGAGAATGTTAGCTACAACGATAGATCAAAAGCGTCACATATTAATGGAGGAAGGCCTATTGGAAGTTTTTAAACAAGCACATTTTATCTAGGAAAGACAGATTTTTGAAGTGTTGGAAGGAACGATGAATAAAACGTAGCAGCCAATCAGATCGCTGTTCACGATTTGCCGGTAATTGTTTTGAAAAGAATAAATAGGGGAGACCAGTCGAAAGGAAATCACTCTTATAACTAACACATAACTAATTCTCCAGATCTAAAGGTCTTTTATATTTGGACACGTGCCCTAATATAACCGGCTAGGTTGAACGGGACGCGCCTCGCCAAACGAGGCAAAATTTTATTTAAAAAAAAAAAGAGGAAATCACTCTCGCCGCCATAAATGAATCAACCACAGAAGTCAGAAGTCACCACCCCAGCGTCTTTGCCATCCACGGTGTGTGTGGCATGTCAAAGGTTTTTTTAAACTCAGTTTGTATTCTGGAATTGAGGGCCCTATGGTACCAAATAACACTACCCTGCCAGCTAAACTGAGGGTTGTTGAGATTCAGAGGCAAGTCTAAGCATCAGTCAAGCCCTGAATATTATCATCAAGTTGTAGTTGAGTGTCGCGAGGAGTTTTGAGGAGATAGGTCAGCTTGGATGGAATGGAAGAATAAAGATAATAATGTCTTATTGATAGCTTCCGAGTTTGAAGAAACTGCCTCTCCTCGGGAAATAGTGTACTAGAAATTTACTTAAAAGAGAATTCTGGTACCTAAACAGGATATTTTCTGGACGATAAATTCTTCCTCAGGGATCCTACAAAAGGACTGTGTAAAGAACACCAGGTTGAGAAAGAGATTTGGTGTCCAGCCACAATTAAAATATCCCGACCCAATAGAAATTAATTGAATTATGGCTGAGCCCCCAGGGTGTAGATTTATATTTAAATAAAATACAACCCAATAACGTTAACAAGAAAAATAACAACAGACTCTGTTATGTAAAGTTGGATAAAAGGGTATGGAATCTTACATTTCTTTATATACATATAAATATGAAAAAAAAGAGTTTAGCTCTACTGTTTAAAAAAAAAAAACAACTAGTTTGGTCATCACTTGGACCAGAGATCTTTTCTATGGTAGTGTTGCTGGTAGGTGTTAATACTCATCTCCTCAAGGACTGTAGTAGCTGCGGAGATGATTTTGGTTCGGACTCTCTTGGTTTGGTCTGCCCCAGCAGGTTGGTCTCATAACAGTTAATGTGTTCAGAGGGTGTCAGAGTTTGCTTCCCTGGACTCAGTGCACATCACAGATAAGGATGGGGTAAGTCACCTCTGCTGAATACATCTTCTGCTTATGGGATGTGTGGTATGGTTACTGGGTGATAGGATATGGTTGGGTATGATAACCTATTTGATAGGGTATGGTAGGTAAGGGTAATCTTTGGTACCATGGACTTGTACCCTGGACCTGGTTTAGGTATCTGGTAACCGCAACCTGAGTTTGTACTTTGTAACCGCAACCTGTGTTTAGTACTGTGTAACCGCAACCTGGGTTTAGTACTGTGTAACCGCAACCTGGGTTTAGTACTGTGTAACCGCAACCTGGGTTTATTCGCTCAACTGAAATCACTAGGATAATTGCAACAATTAATTTGCCCACTCTAGGGCCCATAGATTCCCTCTCCTTCGAATGATGGTTAGCGTTCTAATCCTTAAAATTCCCTCCAATATTCCAGGTGTATGTTTCGGGCAGGGATGGGGGTGGCCTTGTTGCAAATTCTAGTTTGGTCCCAGAGGTATTAAGTTACCTTCATTTCAACTCGCCCTAGCGTTCACTGTTGTCGGCTGTTGTACATGCGTCCAGCTCGTGAACAAACAAAGACGGTCGACTTCCTGTTCGTAGCCTGTTTTTCACCTTTTTCAAGTAGAATGACTTTCGCTGGCGAAGTGAATAATTTATTACCTTTTGCCATGTGAATTCGCTAGCGAATAGTGAAATCTAAGACTAGCGAGAGAGAGAGAGAGACTTTAGGTTTCTTGTCAAATGATAGGAGAAATTTGTAGAGGGAAAAATAATAGACAGAAGAAAAGAAGTCGGGGAGAGTCGTTCCACGACATAAGCCCCCTTTTGAAAGTTCGGCCAACGGCCAACTAAGTTCGAGCCGACTCTTCTCTTATGTCGGACACTACATTCATGTATCGTGTCCTCCGTTCCTTTACTCCAAATATTTCCTCTTTTTCCTCTGTCGAACGGTATGCCTGTAATCCACACATGGCTATCCGTTTCCTCTTCAATAAGTAGTTGAGTATTCCTGAAACATGTTTCATCCCACCAGGTACCAAGGAAATTTGGACCCGCTTCACTTTCTGATCCCAGAGAGTGGGTGAGGTTATCGGAACTGAGTGAAGTCTTAGTGCTTGAGGGTCCTGTTCCTCTACAGCTGCTTCTCCCATGTTAAAGGAAGATATTTCTGAAACATGTTTCATCCCACCAGGTACCAAGAAACTCTGGCCCGGCTTCACTTTCTGCAAGCAGATAGTGGGTGAGACTATCAAAACTGATTCAGAATTAAGTGCACTGGGGTGGTCATCCCCTTTGCACTCTTCCAACTTTTCAGTGAAAATATTGGAAGATGAGTTAGGCATTGGAGTCTCCATAGCCTGTTCAGTCACGCCATCTCTGGATCGTGCTGAGTCTTCTAAGATGATATATTTCCCTCCTTGAGGTATGGGGTAAATTCGTTCATCTAATATTGCGGCCTTTACTTTGCCGTTTACAAAGTTCGACCTAACTTCTACATAAGCTAAAGGCAAAATCATCCTTCTGTTGATTATCATGGGTGCTGTTACCTCAACATCCTCTTCGGTGACTTGATCAAGGTCGATAACAGAGGCTGAGACAAGGGCATCACACCCAAGACCTTGATAATACAAACAGGTGATTTCTTCTCCATTTACTGTGGCAGTCTCCACATTTTGAGAATCCCTGTATCCACTCCGGGCCTTCGTCAAGTTCCCATCCATGGCAGGGACCTTAGCTTTGTATGAAGTCTGTGGGTTTGGGTCTCGGCGCCTACAGTCTAACTGATGTAGGGTGGCCGACAGGTGGTGTTCAAGAACATCCCTTCCCTTCCCATAGGGTTGCGTAATCCTTTTCCGTTGAGTGATCCTATTTGGTTGAGCGATCCTATTTACCAGGTTTTTGGTGCAGTTGTTTTCAGTATGCCTGTTGTGAGTTTTTGCTGAGGATGAGGAAGGTCCCTTCAGATTATTAGCACCACTGTGCTCAATCTTGTTTTCAGGATGGTTTAGAAGTCTCTGTTTAGACATCCGTACCTCTGCTCTGTCTGAGCCTGAATTCTGAGACATAGACTTGGCTTCATGTGGTGCAGTTATATTTACCACTGAAGATGGTGATGCAACTGGCAAAGGAGTGGCATGATGAGTATTCCTAGATTCAAGTTTATCCCTGGATTCCATATTTGTAGGTTGAAACTGAGTTTCCAGTTCTTCCTTACACTGGAGGGATTTTTCTTGTCTTTGTCTCTCATGTTCCACATTCTCTTCCGTGTATTTTGCTCTCCATTTCTTCCTTTCCGCTTCTCTCATCCTGCATTTTTCCATCTTTTGTGAAACAAAAGTATCCAGTTCTTCTCCGGAGAGTTCACACTCAATGGCTAACTCTGTCCAGAATGTTCTCCACTCATTCAACTCTACAGATTCTTCCATTATATCCGTAGTGGTTCGTTGAGCGAGTATGAGATCTCTAACTCACAAACAATAATTAAGGCAAAAATACTTTCTATAGTCTTAACTATACTGAAGTATTACAAAACCATATATTAAATCAAACCAGCATTTATAACCATCAAATTAAAAATTAGTTAACAATAGGTAACTAATTTCCAGCAGTACCACCAAGAAGAGTTCTCATAACAAAACTTAAAATCTGTTTTTTCTTGCAAAAATTTATATGTATTTTAGTCTAGGGTAATTTATATGTCCCCTCTTTAATCTAATCCTAGACTTGGACACCAACAAGTGACAAGTACCTACAGCAGTAGTGGTCTAGGAAAGATAAAGAGTTTTCATATCTCAGACAAGTGTCTAAATATGAAATAAGAGTTTATCCCGGACACGAGCGTCCCAGTTGTCGCGGGGTGTTTTGAGGAGATAGGTCAGCTTGGATGGAATGGAAGAATAAAGATAATAATGTCTTATTGATAGCTTCTGAGTTTGAAGAAACTGCCTCTCCTCGGGAAATAGTGTACTAGAAATTTACTTAAAAGAGAATTCTGGTACCTAAACAGGATATTTTCTGGACGATACATTCTTCCTCAGGGATCCTACAAAAGGACTGTGTAAAGAACACCAGGTTGAGAAAGAGATTTGGTGTCCAGCCACAATTAAAATATCCCGACCCAATAGAAATTAATTGAATTATGGCTGAGCCCCCAGGGTGTAGATTTATATTTAAATAAAATACAACCCAATAACGTTAACAAGAAAAATAACAACAGACTCTGTTATGTAAAGTTGGATAAAAGGGTATGGAATCTTACATTTCTTTATATACATATAAATATGAGAAAAAAAAGAGTTTAGCTCTACTGTTTAAAAAAAACAACTAGTTTGGTCATCACTTGGACCAGAGATCTTTTCTATGGTAGTGTTGCTGGTAGGTGTTAATACTCATCTCCTCAAGGACTGTAGTAGCTGCGGAGATGATTTTGGTTCGGACTCTCTTGGTTTGGTCTGCCCCAGCAGGTTGGTCTCATAACAGTTAATGTGTTCAGAGGGTGTCAGAGTTTGCTTCCCTGGACTCAGTGCACATCACAGATAAGGATGGGGTAAGTCACCTCTGCTGAATACCTCTTCTGCTTATGGGATGTGTGGTATGGTTACTGGGTGATAGGATATGGTTGGGTATGATAACCTATTTGATAGGGTATGGTAGGTAAGGGTAATCTTTGGTACCATGGACTTGTACCCTGGACCTGGTTTAGGTATCTGGTAACCGCAACCTGAGTTTGTACTTTGTAACCGCAACCTGTGTTTAGTACTGTGTAACCGCAACCTGGGTTTAGTACTGTGTAACCGCAACCTGGGTTTAGTACTGTGTAACCGCAACCTGGGTTTATTCGCTCAACTGAAATCACTAGGATAATTGCAACAATTAATTTGCCCACTCTAGGGCCCATAGATTCCCTCTCCTTCGAATGATGGTTAGCGTTCTAATCCTTAAAATTCCCTCCAATATTCCAGGTGTATGTTTCGGGCAGGGATGGGGGTGGCCTTGTTGCAAATTCTAGTTTGGTCCCAGAGGTATTAAGTTACCTTCATTTCAACTCGCCCTAGCGTTCACTGTTGTCGGCTGTTGTACATGCGTCCAGCTCGTGAACAAACAAAGACGGTCGACTTCCTGTTCGTAGCCTGTTTTTTCACCTTTTTCAAGTAGAATGACTTTCGCTGGCGAAGTGAATAATTTATTACCTTTTGCCATGTGAATTCGCTAGCGAATAGTGAAATCTAAGACTAGCGAGAGAGAGAGAGAGACTTTAGGTTTCTTGTCAAATGATAGGAGAAATTTGTAGAGGGAAAAATAATAGACAGAAGAAAAGAAGTCGGGGAGAGTCGTTCCACGACATTGAGGAAACCCAAGACTTGGGCTGTCCCAGATACTTTTAACAGAGCAGCAGGCGGTGAAGTCACTTCAGTTAAGTCATCTGATACGAGACTGAAGCACACTATTGCTCATTACACGTACTAGAGACTATTAATAATGAGATTGAGTTATTGGTTAAGCAATAGTTCTGAAGACCTGATCTAAAGTCAAAAGACTATTATCAAGACTTTTTTAAATTACAAGTTCAAGAGCAAGAAAGAGAAATTAACATTTTAAATACAAGTAACATTTGGAAACAAAGTTATCTTTACAAGAAAGAAATGAACATGGACTTTTTGTATTAAAGCTTGATTGTGTAATTATTGTATAAGTTTGGATCCTCATCTTCATTATTTTTCACTACATACTTCTATTTTCTAAAAAAAAGCAAAAGAAACAATTAATGTATATAAATTAAATTGACCTAATTGCACCAAGAGCCTTGAGTAACTTATTTCAGTTTGTAGAAGTTACTTTAATTTTATTAATTATCCCTAGATACAATAACAACCCATAGGTTGGTCATCGAGAGGAGGCAATCTAGATTGCTAGTATTGCTCATTACCATCTCGAGCAGCAATCTTTACAGCCTGACTAATACCTATGACCTCTATACAACATTACCCATTTCTGGGAATGGGGTATTGCTTTTAAGACCCGTACTCTTATCTGGCAGCTATACTTGGTATCATCTGATACACCATTTTGTCCATCCCATCTACAATTTCATCTGCTAAAATAACCTCTCGCGACAGTTATGATAATGGGAGTAACATGCGAGGCAAAGAAAATGGTGTACAAAAGAGAGTCTTTGACATAAACCCACGTTCCTTTTTAGTGCCTTGCACACTCTTTAAACTTGGTAGTCAATGATGCTCTAAGTGTTGTCTGGAAGCAACTAGTTTCTTCAGTTTGGGTCAACAGATCTATAATTATTTCTCTGCATCGACTCAGCGTTGGCAAATT
Organism: Oreohelix idahoensis; assembly: GCA_024509875.1. Taxonomy (NCBI): domain Eukaryota; kingdom Metazoa; phylum Mollusca; class Gastropoda; order Stylommatophora; family Oreohelicidae; genus Oreohelix; species Oreohelix idahoensis. The sequence goes on along the minus strand of JAMPIV010004409.1, from coordinate 9,853 downwards.
CTAACTAGCTATGTATCAGACTTAAACCATTGAGTGAAACAAGATGGGAGAGTCGGATCGATGCTTTGAAACCACTGAGATATCATCTTGGTAATATATATGATGCTTTAATAGAGATCTTTGATGACACAAGCCTAAAAGGTTCATCTGGAAATACTTCCCGAATTGAAGCTAAGGCCCTTGCTGATGCAATTTGTAAGTTCAAGTTTGTGGTATCCCTTGTTACATGGTACAATATCCTTTTTGAAGTCAATCTTACAAGCAAGCTACTACAAAATAAGGAAGCTGATTTAAATTCAGCTACAAGCCAATTGCAAGTGACCAAGAATTACCTTGTGGGCTGCAGGTGTGATGAGGGTTTTCAACAAGTTTTGATAGATGCTACTGAGATTGCAAAGGTGCTAGAGATACTACCAAACTTTGAGACAGAACAAGTTAGAAAAAGGAGAAAGAAACGGCAGTTTGAGCATGAGGCCCAAGAAGAGGCACAGCAAGATCCAAAACAGAAATTCAAAGTAGGTTTCTACTATGCTGTCTTAGACATGGCCATACAATCTGTTGAAGAGAGATTCCAACAGCTACAACAATATAATTCCCTATTTGGCTTCCTGTATGATATATACAGTATCAACACAAAATCTACTGAAGATGTACTTAAGGCCCGCAAGAATTTGGAAAAATCATTGATGTACAAATGAAATAAAGATATCGATGCTGAAGATATGTGCTGTGAACTTATATCCATAGCTCGAAGACTTTCAAAGTCTATGCCGTCACAAAGAGTACCTCTCTTCATACTACAACAAAAACTCCTGGATAAAGTGCTTAATGTTTCTGTTGCTCTAAGGATCCTTCTCACACTTGCAGTATCAGTGGCAAGTGGTGAAAGTAGTTTCTCAAAGCTCAAACTAATAAAAACCTACATACGCTCAACAATGTTGCAAAAGAGAATAGTTGGCTTGGTAACTATATAAATTGAACATGAACAGGCATCAGCACTTGATCTGATTGAATTGTTGACAAAATTTGCAAAGGAAAAGGCACGCAAAGTGAGATTTTGATGTGGTGTTGAGGGTTGTGTTGCCCTTGCCTTGGCGTAGGTTTGCGCTCTACCGAATGCCCTTCTAGTTCCAAATGATTTGTGTGCCAAAATATTTTCTTGTGTATTTGAGAAAGTTAATCAAAGATTGATATATTACCTATTCTTGCAATTTAAAATAAATTTAGCAGTTTCAAATTTTGTGCTTTTCATTTTATTCTACAAAACATGTGTTTTGTTTTTTTTAAATGGAAGTTGACTTTTTTTTGGAGGGGGGGGGGGGGGGGGGGGGGGGGTGGGGGGGGGGGGTGGGGGGGGGGCCTTAAGTACTTAGCCTTGCATGCATAGGGCGCAAAATTAGTCTGGCACCGGCCCTGGTTAAAATGAGGGGAAAATATGTTTCAATGCGCATGCGAATAATACCTGAGTGGGGATGCAGACCGCTCGTCACCTAGATAATTTGAGTTCTCTTTCTTGATACTAGGTCGGTGTTACTAGAGACGCGTTAGTCTGGTGATAAAAATTAGTATTAATAAGACAAGTCTGTTATTTAACCCTCATTTTTACAATGAACAATACCAGAAATCTAGATTGCCTCCTCTCGATGACCAACCTATGGGCTGTTAATGTATCTAGGGGTAATTAATAAAATTAAAGTAACTTCTACGAACTGAAATAAGTTACTCAAGGCTCTTGGTACAATTAGGTCAATTTAATTTATATACAGTAATTGTTTCTTTTTTTTTTTTTTTAATTTGAAAATAGAAGTATGTAGTGAAAAATAATGCAGATGATGATCCAAACTTATACAATAATTACACAATCAAGCTTTTAATACAAAAAGTCCATGTCAATTTCTTTCTTGTAAAGATCACTTTGTTTCCAAATGTTACTTGTATTTAAAATGTCAATTTATCTTTCTTGCTCTTGAACTTGTAATTTAAAAAAGTCTTGATAATAGTCTTTTGGCTTTAGATCAGGTCTTCAGAACTATTGCTTAACCAATAACTCAATCTCATTATTAATAGTCTCTAGTACGTGTAATGAGCAATAGTGTGCTTCAGTCTCGTATCAGATGACTTAACTGAAGTCACTTCACCGCCGCCTGCTGCTGCTCTGTTAAAAAGTATCTGGGACAGCCCAAGTCTTGGGTTTCCTCAATGTCGTGGAACGACTCTCCCCGACTTCTTTTCTTCTGTCTATTATTTTTCCCTCTACAAATTTCTCCTATCATTTGACAAGAAACCTAAAGTCTCTCTCTCTCTCTCGCTAGTCTTAGATTTCACTATTCGCTAGCGAATTCACATGGCAAAAGGTAATAAATTATTCACTTCGCCAGCGAAAGTCATTCTAACTTGAAAAAAGGTGAAAAAACAGGCTACGAACAGGAAGTCGACCGTCTTTGTTTGTTCACGATCTGGACGCATGTACAACAGCCGACAACAGTGAACGCTAGGGCGAGTTGAAATGAAGGTAACTTAATACCTCTGGGACCAAACTAGAATTTGCAACAAGGCCACCCCCATCCCTGCCCGAAACATACACCTGGAATATTGGAGGGAATTTTAAGGATTAGAACGCTAACCATCATTCGAAGGAGAGGGAATCTATGGGCCCTAGAGTGGGCAAATTAATTGTTGCAATTATCCTAGTGATTTCAGTTGAGCGAATAAACCCAGGTTGCGGTTACACAGTACTAAACCCAGGTTGCGGTTACACAGTACTAAACCCAGGTTGCGGTTACACAGTACTAAACACAGGTTGCGGTTACAAAGTACAAACTCAGGTTGCGGTTACCAGATACCTAAACCAGGTCCAGGGTAACAAGTCCATGGTACCAAAGATTACCCTTACCTACCATACCCTATCAAATAGGTTATCATACCCAACCATATCCTATCACCCAGTAACCATACCACACATCCCATAAGCAGAAGAGGTATTCAGCAGAGGTGACTTACCCCATCCTTATCTGTGATGTGCACTGAGTCCAGGGAAGCAAACTCTGACACCCTCTGAACACATTAACTGTTATGAGACCAACCTGCTGGGGCAGACCAAACCAAGAGAGTCCGAACCAAAATCATCTCCGCAGCTACTACAGTCCTTGAGGAGATGAGTATTAACACCTACCAGCAACACTACCATAGAAAAGATCTCTGGTCCAAGTGATGACCAAACACTAGTTGTTTTTTTTTAAACAGTAGAGCTAAACTCTTTTTTTTTGTTCTCATATTTATATGTATATAAAGAAATGTAAGATTCCATACCCTTTTATCCAACTTTACATAACAGAGTCTGTTGTTATTTTTCTTGTTAACGTTATTGGGTTGTATTTTATTTTTAAATATAAATCTACACCCTGGGGGCTCAGACATAATTAAATTAACTGCTATTGGGGCGAGATATTTTAATTTTGGCTGGACACCAAAACTCTGTCTCAACAGTGTGTGCTTTACACAGTACTTTTGTAGGATTCCTGAGTAAGAATGTATCGTCCAGAAAATATCCTGTTTAGGTACCAGAATTCTCTTTTTAAGTAAATTTCTAGTACACTATTTCCCGAGGAGAGGCAGTTTTCTTCAAACTCGGAAGCTATCAATAAGACATTATTATCTTTATTCTTCCATTCCATCCAAGCTGACCTATCTCTTCAAAACGACCTCGTGATAACTGGGACGCTCGTGTCCGGGATTAACTTTTATTTCATATTTAGACACTTGTCTGAGATATGAAAACTCTTTATCTTTCCTAGACCACTACTGCTGTAGGTACTTGTCACTTATTGGTGTCCAAGTCTAGGATTAGATTAAAGAGGGGACATATAAATTACCCTAGACTAAAATACATATAAATTTTTGCAAGAAAAACAGATTTTAAGTTTTGTTATGAGAACTCTTCTTGGTGGTACTGCTGGAAATTAGTTACCTATTGTTAACTAAATTTTTAATTTGATGGTTATAAATGCTGGTTTGATTTTAATATATGGTTTTGTAATACTTCAGTATAGTTAAGACTATAGAAAGTATTTTTGCCTTAAATTATTGTTTTGTGAGTTAGAGATCTCATACTCGCTCAACGAACCACTACGGATATAATGGAAGAATCCTGTAGAGTTGAATGAGTGGAGAACATTCTGGACAGAGTTAGCCATTGAGTGTGAACTCTCCGGAGAAGAACTGGATACTTTTGTTTCACAAAAGATGGAAAAATGCAGGATGAGAGAAGCGGAAAGGAAGAAATGGAGAGCAAAATACACGGAAGAGAATGTGGAACATGAGAGACAAAGACAAGAAAAATCCCTCCAGTGTAAGGAAGAACTGGAAACTCAGTTTCAACCTACAAATATGGAATCCAGGGATAAACTTGAATCTAGGAATACTCATCAGGCCACTCCTTTGCCAGTTGCATCACCTTCTTCAGTGTTAAATATAACTGCACCACATGAAGCCAAGTCTATGTCTCAGAATTCAGGCTCAGACAGAGCAGAGGTACGGATGTCTAAACAGAGACTTCTAAACCATCCTGAAAACAAGATTGAGCACAGTGGTGCTAATAATCTGAAGGGACCTTCCTCATCCTCAGCAAAAACTAACAACTGGCATACTGAAAATATCCGCACCAAAACCTGGTAAATAGGATCGCTCAAACCAAATAGAATCACTAAACGGAAAAGGATTACGCAACCCTATGGGAAGGGAAGGGATGTTCTTGAACACCACCTGTCGGCCACCCTACATCAGTTAGACTGTAGGCGCCGAGACCCAAACCCACAGACTTCATACAAAGCTAAGGTCCCTGCCATGGATGGGAACTTGACGAAGGCCCGGAGTGGATACAGGGATTCTCAAAATGTGGAGACTGCCACAGTAAATGGAGAAGAAATCACCTGTTTGTATTATCAAGGTCTTGGGTGTGATGCCCTTGTCTCAGCCTCTGTTATCGACCTTGATCAAGTCACCGAAGAGGATGTTGAGGTAACAGCACCCATGATAATCAACAGAAGGATGATTTTGCCTTTAGCTTATGTAGAAGTTAGGTCGAACTTTGTAAACGGCAAAGTAAAGGCCGCAATATTAGATGAACGAATTTACCCCATACCTCAAGGAGGGAAATATATCATCTTAGAAGACTCAGCACGATCCAGAGATGGCGTGACTGAATAGGCTATGGAGACTCCAATGCCTAACTCATCTTCCAATATTTTCACTGAAAAGTTGGAAGAGTGCAAAGGGGATGACCACCCCAGTGCACTTAATTCTGAATCAGTTTTGATAGTCTCACCCACTATCTGCTTGCAGAAAGTGAAGCCGGGCCAGAGTTTCTTGGTACCTGGTGGGATGAAACATGTTTCAGAAATATCTTCCTTTAACATGGGAGAAGCAGCTGTAGAGGAACAGGACCCTCAAGCACTAAGACTTCACTCAGTTCCGATAACCTCACCCACTCTCTGGGATCAGAAAGTGAAGCGGGTCCAAATTTCCTTGGTACCTGGTGGGATGAAACATGTTTCAGGAATATCCTCCTTTCACACAGGAGAAATGGCTAAAGAGGAACATGAGCCTCAAGCACTTAGTCTTCAGTCAGTTCCGATAACCTCACCCACTCTCTGGGATCAGAAAGTGAAGAAGGTCCAAGTTTCCTTGGTACCTGGTGGGCAGGAACAACTGGCAGACTTATCTTTCTCTGTCACTGGAGAAACAGCGATAGAAGATATCATACACGCTCTCATACCTGGGAGATAGGTATGTGTCCTTAGGTAGGTCAAGCAATATGACTAAAATAAGGTTGTGTATGAGGCTGGCAACCTCATCACGCAAAACTATTTGCTATAGATCCAATTGCAAGCAGAGTGTAGGCTTTAGGGCAAGCCCTTTGCCAGGAGGCAAGCTTCAATGGAGGATCCACAAGGAGGAAAAGAAGAGAGGGATATTTATACGAGCAGGCTTGCTCAACATACCTCAACTACTTATTGAAGAGGAAAACGGATAGCCATGTGTGGATTACAGGCATACCGTTCGACAGAGGAAAAAGAGGAAATATTTGGAGTAAAGGAACGGAGGACACACGATACATGAATGTAGTGTCCGACATAAGAGAAGAGTCGGCTCGAACTTTAGTTGGCCCCGTTGGCCGAACTTTCAAAAGGGGGCTTATGTCGTGGAACGACTCTCCCCGACTTCCTTTCTCCTGTCTATAATTTTTTTTTCCCCCCAGAAATTTCTCCTATCATTTGACAAAAAACCTAAAGTCTCTCTCTCTCTCTTCATCTGCTAGCTATTCTTAGATTTCACAGTATTTCGCTAGCGAATTCTCATGGCAAAAGGTAATAAATTATTCCTTAGCCAGCGAAAGTCATTCTACTTGAAAAAGGTGAAAAAACAGGCTACGAACAGGAAGTCGACCGTCTTTGTTTTGTTCACGAGCTGGACGCATGGTACAACAACAGCCGGCAACGGTGAAACGCTAGGCGAGTTGAAACGAAGGTAACTTAATACCTCTGGGACCAAACTAGAATTTGCAACAATTATGCCACCCATCCTGCCGAAACATACACCTGGAATATTGGAGGGAATTTTAAGGATTATTAGAACGCTAACCATCATTCGAAGCAGAGGGAAGTCTATGGGCCCTAAAGTGGGCAAATTAATTGTTGCAATTATCCTATGTGATTTCAGTTGAGCGAATAAACCCAGGTTGCGGTTACACAGTACTAAACCCAGACCCTGTGCGGTTTTACACAGTACTAAACCCAGGTTAGCGGTTACACAGTATTGGTTTGCGGTTACAAAGTACAAACTCAGGTTGCGGTTTACCAGATACCTAAACCAGGTCCAGGGTACAAGTCCCATGGTACCAAAGATTACCCTTACCTACCATACCCTATCAAATAGGTTATCATACCCAACCATTATCCTATCACCCAGTAACCATACCACACATCCCATAAGCAGAAGATGGTCATTCAGCAGAGTGACTTACCCCATCCTTATCTGTGATGTGCACTGAGTCCAGGGAAGCAAACTCTGACACCCTCTGAACACATTAACTGTTTATGAGACCAACCTGCTGGGGCAGACCAAACCAAGAGAGTCCGAACCAAAATCATCTCCGCAGCTACTACAGTCCTTGAGGAGCTGAGTAGTAACACCTACCAGCAACACTACCATAGAAAAGATCTCTGGTCCAAGTGATGACCAAACTAGTTGTTTTTTTTTAAACAGTTGAGCTAAACTCTTTTTTTTCATATTTATATGTATAATAAAGAAATGTAAGATTCCATACCCTTTTATCCAACTTTACATAACAGAGTCTGTTGTTATTTTTCTTGTTAACGTTATTTGGGTTGTATTTGGTTGTAAAGATAAATCTACACCCTGGGGTCGGAGCCATAATTCAATGAACTTCTATTGGGTCGGGATATTTTAATTTGGCTGGACACCAAATCTCTTTCTCAACCTGGTGTGCTTCACACAGTCCTTTTGTAGGATCCCTGAGGAAGAATTTATCGTCCAGAAAATATCCTGTTTAGGTACCAGAATTCTCTTTTAAGTAAATTTCTAGTACACTATTTCCCGAGGAGAGGCAGTTTCTTCCAACTCGGAAGCTATCAATAAGACATTATTATCTTTAATTCTTCCATTCCATCCAAGCTGACCTATCTCCTCAAAACTCCTCGCGACACTCAACTACAACTTGATGATAATATTCAGGGCTTGACTGATGCTTAGACTTGCCTCTGAATCTCAACAACCCTCAGTTTAGCTGGCAGGGTAGTGTTTATTTGGTACCATAGGGCCCTCAATTCCAGAATACAAACTGAGTTTAAAAAAACCTTTGACATGCCACACACACCGTGGATGGCAAAGACGCTGGGGTGGTGAATTCTGACTTCTGTGGTTGATTCATTTAATGGCGGCGAGAGTGATTTTCCTCCTTTTTTTTTTTAAATAAAATTTTGCCTCGTTTTGGCGAGGCGCGTCCCGTTGAACCTATCCGGTTACATTAGGGCACGTGTCCCAAATATAAAAGACCTTTAGATCTGGAGAATTAGTTTATGTGTTAGTTATAAGAGTGATTTCCTTTCGACCTGGTCTCCCCTATATTTATTCTTTTCAAAACAATTACCGGCAAATCGTGAACAGCGATCTGATTGGCTGCTACTTTTATTCATCGTTCCTTCCACACTTCAAAAATCTGTCTTTCCTAGATAAAATGTGCTTGTTTAAAAACTTCCAATAGGCCTTCCTCCATTAATATGTGACGCTTTTGATCTATCGTTGTAGCTAACATTCTCTTACTTCTGACCCTTGTATCTCTTTCCAAGTCAGCCAAAACAGTGAAACACTGCAAATGACTTAAGTTTCACTGCCTTCCAACTTCCTTTCTCTCCGCTAATACGGCTCGCGCAACGATGATACAGGTGTCAGAATAAAGCTCCAATTCTGCACTATATAACCAGACTAGCTTTATCAGAAGAAATGCTCTTGTTGGTCGCTACTGTTTATGGAACCACATCCAGGATTCTACGATTCTCTCCTTCCATATTGTTAGGCCTAAACTATCTCGGACACTCCACGTAGCAAGCTCTCGTTTTATTGGTCGAGCTATTATCGTTACACAATTTTCGACGGGGTTCACTATGTTTTGATTACCTAGATATCGAATCCCAATCGCATTTTGCGACAATAACCTTGACCATGTAGATTCTCAATTGGTAATCCCATTTGCTTAACCTTTCCAAGAAGAGTTTCTTTCATAAAAGCACGTGTAGTCTCCTTAAATGGAACGAATCAGAAGAAATGTTCTCTTTTGATAATCTCAGGCTCCGACATCTCATTATCTGATGGTTTGATTACATCAATAAAACATACAATCATTGCCATTTGTTCAATATAATATCAGGTGTGCAGTCCAGAATAATTGAGTAGTATTTGGTTGAGTTTACCTGTGCTAAAATTGTCTACTTTATAGCACCTGCTAGAAGCTGTATACGATCATTTTGAATATTTTTTCCTAGGTAGTGAAACCATTGTTTCTTGATCTTTAACTTTGCGCAAATGTTCATTAATGATAGGATCAAAAAGGGCTAGATATTCTACAAACGTTAAATAAATTTCCATTGCTATATGTCGTGAAACGAAGTGTAACCCACTACTTTGTTAATCACTATGTCGAGATACAGATTTGCTTCAACCAATCAACGATCAACGTTCACCAGTCTCTGAGACAGAATAAATTAACGGCCATCTTGTTCACGCAAGATGGCCGATGAAAACTGAATAAAATTAGGGTGTATGAGACCAGGTACAAAACCGGAGGAACCCAATCAACTTCCTCCGCCAGGAACCAACCGAAAGCTTTCCTCAAGTAGTTACTTGACTATATAATCGGGCGGATTTTATGCTAACCACGCAACCCCGAACTTGACGCCAGAGATACAGACTGAAGAGGGAGAAGCTGTCACCTTGATTTATGGTATACTTACCTGAGGGCATCGACCTGCAACCTAACTTCACTATAGTCGCGTCAAAACTGGCCAGTTTAAATCTTAGGAGGGTAAATATTTTTACGATAACCGTTGGTATTTGTTGTGTGTCATTTATACTACCTATCAGGTTTACTGATTGTATCTTGGGGGGAATTAAGTAATAATGATTGTATTTCCCTATTATAGATTTGAATAGACGAAGGGACTAATAGGACTCATACTTCAACCTATTGTCTCCTATACTTCAATCTATTGTCAGTCTATAACTTCAGTCTATTGTCTTGTTAATTCCAAACTGTAAATATAAACCAAAACAGTCCTTG
>JAMPIV010004408.1:0-69881 GCA_024509875.1 Oreohelix idahoensis | reverse complement strand
TTAGCTTTGTTAAATAGGAAGCGCTTTCTAAGGGGGTAATATTTTAAGATAGTTATATAGATCTATACAATGTGTTTGGTGTTTATCAGCAACTAGGCGCACTGCACGTTTTTGAAGTGAATGAAGCCTTTTTTGTGTTGGATATGGAACAACCATCCCAGATTGTGGAACAATAGTCTAGGTATGTTTGTATGTTAGATGTGTAGAACATTTTCCTTGCCCCCTCATCCAGGAAGTGTTTGATTTTGGCTAATTGGTAAACTTTTTGTGCCGTTAGCTTTGTGAGTGCACTTACATGTGAGTTCCAACTTAGGTGCTGGTCAACAGTTAGACCTAGAGTTTTATGTTCATTTACGTTTTCAATTAGTGATGTTCCAATGTAGAGCTGAAGTGTTGTTTTCTGCGAGTTTTGTAGTTTTTGTCTGGTTGATATTAACATACATTTCGTTTTACTAATATTTATTTGCATTCGATTCTCGTTGTTCCACTTAAAAATATTATGTGTGTCAGTTTGTAAAGATAGTTCTAGTGCAGTGCAACTTTTGACACTAGTGTAAACAGTACTGTCATCGGCAAACAGGTCACAGGATGACGGCCATTTGTGCTTTCTCAGTTCCTCGTGTGTTGGGCAGCTTTAAAGAAGGGAAAACAATTACATCCCTTGACACAGAGCACGAGATTCAATCACGTCAACCCAAGCTTCTCCCAAATACAGATCAACAATGTCAATTTCGTCCGGAACCAGCAAGACCGCTTGTAACTAAGAACAGAGGTAGGAGTGGCTAAGCGCTATGGCGTCTACCTCGAATTCTAAAGGTACCGGATTCGATTCCCAGTTTAGGGGATATAATTTATGGAAATTTTTTTTTTCAGAACCAGTGGTCCAACTAGGTCATCCTCTCCCTTGTTTTCCTGGGTAGTGAGATGGGATGCCTGGCCTTCTCGGATGGTCCAGTGTGCAAGTTGCGCACGTTAAATATTCCACAACAAATGGAAATCGTAAGGCCGCTGCCCTGGCAAAATTTACAAAATTAGAAACCTACCCACCACAAAAATATTTATAGAATGTGTCATTCCTATATTCACACTGAGATTCTCGCTGGTGCCACTGAGTTCATATACTGTGCTGAGATCCTCCTAGTGTGATCTAAGGGAGGAGATCGGAGCGCTGATAAAGTTGTCCGTGTGCAATGAAGATAGTCATCAAAATCTACGAAACCAAAATAAGAATACTTTCATTTCTAGTTTTCATCACCATTTTTATTATCATTTTCGCTTCTTACAGAGCATGTAGCCACCATTGTATCTGGTCCTCCCCTTGCAGATAGCCAGCACCAAACCTTCACATACTCTTGCAACATTTTGATTTCTCTAACAATCTGTTTTACATAATGAGGTTGGCAGCCTCATGCACAACCTCATATTAGTCCCAGCCTGGGGGGGGGAGCAGTAGTCATATTCGTTCTTTATCTCATCAGAGACACCCGGACACGACACCCGGACACTACATCCGGACACTACACGGGGCATTTCCCAGTTACGCTTAGTGCTAAATTATTGTTAAAATAACAATACATGACACACACACACACAAAAACCGCAAACCCCAGTTCTGTCCCTCATTTCTTGACGGGTTACTTACTCATATTCATATAAATGCTTCAGATATCAAGACAGATTTCAGCCACATTAGAACACAAACATAAGTGCTGTTTTCTTGACTAATTATGGCCCGCACTTCGCACCCGGCTAATGGAAGCATTTAGCAACACAATTACGTCAAAAAATTAAGCCTTCGCAAAATTGGCATAAATTAAGCGCAGATGGCAGAAACCAAGGACAAGAGCTAATATGCGGTGACGTAAATTGTGCACAAAAAAGCGGCACTCCCACAGAGCGATACACGTAGTAATGGATCATTTGTTGGCTGATTGAATCAATGCCGAAAGTCTACAACAGAGACTTAATTTCGCAGTGAAATACAAGCTGCTTGTTCTGTGAAAGAGCAAGACTTATGCGGCAGTTTGTCTTCCGTCCTGTTACAGACAAGAATATCCGTCTTGTTACAGACAAGAATATCCGTCCTGTTACAGACAAGAATATCCGTCCTGTTACAGACAAAAACAGAATGCACCCTACATCTTTTCTTTGTCAAGCACATCATTCGTAACAAGCGAGGAAATGTGGTATAAGATATGATGTGGACACGTGATTTGTGGTATAAGATATGATGTGGACACGTGATTATGTTTAAATAAAATGGCTACATAAACTTCTTCTTCTTAGTCGTTCTTCTTCTACCCTGGGGTGTAGAGATTTACCAGTGAGAGCGCCTTACTGTCCTTACGGTTGTCTTCCTCCTGGCCTGGTTATAATCTCGTCCTCGGTCCTTAAGAGACTGCCTATTGTTGTCCTACCATGGAACTCTGAGTCGTTCTGAAGGTCTGGATCAATAGCTCTTGGTTTCACATATTTGTCGTGGTAGCTGAACTTCTCCCATTGTGCAGACATTGCTACAGAAACATTGGCTGACAAAATGGGAGGTAAGGGCTCTGATTAGTTTGTTTCGTTTGTGGGAAAGCGCAACAGTTTATAAAGTGCTAACGTTTCTTGGTCAGTCATTCAAAGTATCTTGTACATTCCTCTACACGTTCAATCATCTTCTCCTATTTTTCGCACCTTATGAAGCATCGAGCCACAACTGTAGACGACCTCATTGAAGCAGCCTATTGTGGTAAAGTGGGATGTTATAAATATTTATAGGGGACTTAGTGTACTGACTGAGATCAGCTGTGAAGGAATCTGTATCTAATAAGTGTGGTGTATTACAGATGACCTTACTTGCTACCACATTTTTACCTCAGTCAGAATTATTTTGGAATAGTGTGATGACTACGTTAAATGTCTAGGGTTATGAAAATGATGAAGTGTAAGTCACAACAACAACAAACAGATAAACAATTTAATTTATTCCACAACACTTTACAACACTGTGACACTCACACACATATAACAATCTATAAGACTATCTTAAATGAGTCAAGTGTTTAAGTTTAAAAAAATATATGTATTAATTCTTGTCAATAATGGATATCCTGATTCAACTACACAGTGAACCAGGAATCACAATCAAATGTAATTACAAGTATTATGTACACAGTTTATATATATGAACTTTGTATTGACATAGTTTATTATTATTATTCTATGTGTGTAATTGGTGAAGTAGTAATATGAGGTAATACTGGTTTTGTTCAAGCTTGGTTGTTGTTTTTCATCATGACTTCAAGTGTTTGATTATCTTGGAAATAGTATTGGGAAAAGTTCACAGTTCCTGTCATTTGAACCAATAAATTGTCCCTCTGTGTTTACTAAAATGTCAATTTTTGAGGGGGCACATATGTTGAGCTACTCTGGCCACAAAAGCTTATCTTTCGTGATGGCGGCAGGAAAAGACTCCTCTGCTCGATTGCTTCCTGTGTTCTGGAGACACCTCACTGGTCGCTATCTGAACCAAGGAGTATGCTGTCAGCCTCTGGATTCAGCAAAACTCAGACCAGGTGCTGCTTCAATAACTAGGACCACAGTCCCTGAAACAAGAAGGTTGTACCTCCTATTTCAGAACTAATTTATAATCTATTTCCAGACTGAACACAATACATAACAAACACTGAGTTCAGAGCGGTAGGCCAACTGCCAGCTTCATCTGAAACAATTTACACCAGTATACTCCTCCCTAATGGTTACTACGCCTCTGCAATTCCAGCATTAGTTCTTTCTAGTCAATAAGATAGGTGTCAGTGTACTGTTTGGCAATTCCATGCAGTTTTACTTTTCTCCGACACCTTCTGTTCAGGTTGGAGCACTATATAGGCCTTGCCTCATGTTCGCTACTGAACCACGCACATATACAGACATAAATTATCAATTTACATTCAATTTTCATTAAAAAGATATTGAATATATCAAGCTTACCACAATTCATGGAAATAATACACAGATACGTTGACTGGCGATGAATAATGGCACAAATTCCGATCTGCCTCTGTCCCAGACTTTTATTTAGAAAAAATATGATCTGGCTCTCAACGCACTGTTTCTTAGTAAGTTTATTTTAACATGTGGCACTGAACTGACGCTCCTAATTGCCTATATTGGTGGGGTCTAACCAATCGAGCCATGTTTACACAAGCGTTTGAAAAAAAGTACCCTTCCTTCCGTCTCCCCTAACAACAAAAAATAGTATTTGCAGACCGACTAATCATGTTTAGCCTTACATATACTTTCCGCCAATCAAATAGGAGGTAACATGTTGGCCTATTTCCCGTACAATGGTGGTTTCAAAACCTGCCACTGCGCAATTCTGATTTTGGTGTTGTCTGACAGCACCACCATTTTATTTTGGCTATAATTTGTTAATTCCTAGACTATTTGCGTAACGTTTAACATATTCTTTGTCAGCAAGTCCTAAGGAACCCAATTATATAAATTTAAGGGAGCTAGGTGGCTGCGTTCAAAATGTGCATTTTCTTCTACCTCCTGTTCACTTCGATACGATGTGGTGTCTGGGTACTGTCAGGCTTTCAAACGTAAACCAGTATAATGTCATGTTTCCGAATAAGCATTTTTCAGGTTTTTAAACCTAACTCTCGTATGGGTAGTGTTTTTTATCACTGTCTATCTGAGAAAAAAAAGTTAGTGCCTCATGCCTTTCGCGTGTTGGGGGTGGCATTAATATTGTATCGCGCGACTGTGGTAGTATTGCATGCGTTCCTCAGTGCATTTCTCTCTCTCTCTCTTCCTAAGTCCATCTGTCTTTCCGTTAGGCAGTGTATAAAATAAAATTAATGTTAGTATTAATTTAGGTCATTAATCAGCTTGCGTATCTCAGGGTTTTCTTAGAAATGCAGTACACGTTTTATTGTAGAAAGCGTGTAGTGATGCAGTAGGCTTTACTATCAACGTGAAACGTTACAATTTGCAGACGAAGTAGAAAACAAGGGGGATTTTTGTACGCCATTGTGACAGCACTGTACTTTTACCATTTCTCTTTCCTTTTATTGAATTTATGTGTTAGGCTTTACATTTACCTTTTAATTTATATATGTGGATTTAGAATGTTTCACGACACCTATGCCAAGATACTAATTATTGTAGCGGTTGTTCCTTTAGCAATTTTTTTACATGATCAGGTTGCCAGCCCCATGCACAACCTAATTTTATACCCTTTTACCGCATGTCTGAAGGGGGAATCCTATTATTTCTTTGTATCGTGTGCACAGACAAAAAAAAATGTCGCTATCCTCGTATGTACTTTTGGCATAACTTATAAAACAACAGATGTCCTGTTGAAAAAACATACTAACAGGCACATTAACGTCTAGTAAGAAGGCAACTCGGGTACACCAACAACAAAAAAATGCTGTTTGAACTTGAGTCAATGGACATATGAAGAATGCTCTCAGAAGAAAGAATGGTCACGTAGCGCGATATATCAGAGACTAGACTCCAGCCCTCAGGACATCACGCCCTTACTCCAGCCAAATAAATGAAAGTGCGAGATTTAGTTGACGCCATCAACAGTCAATCGCATCACAACTGCCAGCTGTCGCCAATCACGAACTCCGTCAGCTGATTGCTATGTTGTTTCTTCCCGATTTTCCTTTTCTTCAGCTTATCGACCGTCCTATCTGGATCTCCTAGGGTTACATTGCATCTCTGCGGCAACACCTTTGACAATCGCACACGTTTCTCAGCAAAATGAACTAGTGTTTTGTTTTATGCAAAAGCGACGGAAACCAGCCGAGACAGATAGGATTGGTCTCTGTATACAACTTCCTGCTTCACTTCTCAGTCATTGGGTACCTCTAACTGGTTTAAGCGCTGACTACGTTTTTCATTGAATTTTAAAAGTGGCCACAGATACGTTGGAGCATTATGTGACAAGATTTTGTGAGCGAATTTAGCTTTGTTAAATAGGAAGCGCTTTCTAAGGGGTAATATTTTAAGATAGTTATATAGATCTATACAATGTGTTTGGTGTTTATCAGCAACTAGGCGCACTGCACGTTTTTGAAGTGAATGAAGCCTTTTTATGTTGGATATGGAACAACCATCCCAGATTGTGGAACAATAGTCTAGGTATGTTTGTATGTTAGATGTGTAGAACATTTTCCTTGCCCCCTCATCCAGGAAGTGTTTGATTTTGGCTAATTGGTAAACTTTTTGTGCCGTTAGCTTTGTGAGTGCACTTACATGTGAGTTCCAACTTAGGTGCTGGTCAACAGTTAGACCTAGAGTTTTATGTTCATTTACGTTTTCAATTAGTGATGTTCCAATGTAGAGCTGAAGTGTTGTTTTCTGCGAGTTTTGTAGTTTTTGTCTGGTTGATATTAACATACATTTCGTTTTACTAATATTTATTTGCATTCGATTCTCGTTGTTCCACTTAAAAATATTATGTGTGTCAGTTTGTAAAGATAGTTCTAGTGCAGTGCAACTTTTGTCACTAGTGTAAACAGTACTGTCATCGGCAAACAGGTCACAGGATGACGGCCATTTGTGCTTTCTCAGTTCCTCGTGTGTTGGGCAGCTTTAAAGAAGGGAAAACAATTACATCCCTTGACACAGAGCACGAGATTCAATCACGTCAACCCAAGCTTCTCCCAAATACAGATCAACAATGTCAATTTCGTCCGGAACCAGCAAGACCGCTTGTAACTAAGAATAGAGGTAGAAGCGGCTAAGCGCTATGGCGTCTACCTCGAATTCTAAAGGTACCGGGTTCGATTCCCAGTTTAGGGGATATAATTTATGGAAATTTTTTTTTTTCAGAACCAGTGGTCCAACTAGGTCATCCTCCCCCTTGTTTTCCTGGGTAGTGAGATGGGATGCCTGGCCTTCTCGCATGGTCCAGTGTGCATGTTGCGCACGTTAAATATTCCACAGCAGATGGAAATCGTAAGGCCGCTGCCCTGGCAAAATTTACAAAATTAGAAACCTACCCACCACAAAAATATTTATAGAATGTGTGATTCCTATATTCACACTGAGATTCTCCCCGGTGCTACTGAGTTCATATACTGTGCTGAGATCCTCCTAGTGTGATCTAAGAGAGGAGATCGGAGCACTGATAAAGTTGTCCGTGTGCAATGAAGATAGTCATCAAAATCTACCAAACCAAACTAAGAATACTTTCATTTCTAGTTTTTCATCACCATTATTATTATCATTTTCGCTTCTTACAGAGCATGTAGCCACCATTGTATCTGGTCCTCCCCTTGCAGATAGCCGGCACCAAACCTTCATATACTCTTGCAACATTTTGATTGCTGTAACAATCTGTTTGACATAATGAGGTTGGCAGCCTCATGCACAACCTCATATTAGTCCCAGCCTGGGGGGGGGGGGAGCAGTAGTCATATTCGTTCTTTATCTCATCAGAGACACCCGGACACTACACCCGGACACTACACCCGGACACTACACGGGGCATTTCCCAGTTACGCTTAGTGCTAAATTATTGTTAAAATAACAATACATGACACACACACACACAAAAACCGCAAACCCCAGTTCTGTCCCTCATTTCTTGACGGGTTACTTACTCATATTCATATAAATGCTTCAGATATCAAGACAGATTTCAGCCACATTAGAACACAAACATAAGTGCTGTTTTCTTGACTAATTATGGCCCGCACTTCGCACCCGGCTAATGGAAGCATTTAGCAACACAATTACGTCAAAAAATTAAGCCTTCGCAAAATTGGCATAAATTAAGCGCAGATGGCAGAAACCAAGGACAAGAGCTAATATGCGGTGACGTAAATTGTGCACAAAAAAGCGGCACTCCCACAGAGCGATACACGTAGTAATGGATCATTTGTTGGCTGATTGAATCAATGCCGAAAGTCTACAACAGAGACTTAATTTCGCAGTGAAATACAAGCTGCTTGTTCTGTGAAAGAGCAAGACTTATGCGGCAGTTTGTCTTCCGTCCTGTTACAGACAAGAATATCCGTCTTGTTACAGACAAGAATATCCGTCCTGTTACAGACAAGAATATCCGTCCTGTTACAGACAAAAACAGAATGCACCCTACATCTTTTCTTTGTCAAGCACATCATTCGTAACAAGCGAGGAAATGTGGTATAAGATATGATGTGGACACGTGATTTGTGGTATAAGATATGATGTGGACACGTGATTATGTTTAAATAAAATGGCTACATAAACTTCTTCTTCTTAGTCGTTCTTCTTCTACCCTGGGGTGTAGAGATTTACCAGTGAGAGCGCCTTACTGTCCTTACGGTTGTCTTCCTCCTGGCCTGGTTATAATCTCGTCCTCGGTCCTTAAGAGACTGCCTATTGTTGTCCTACCATGGAACTCTGAGTCGTTCTGAAGGTCTGGATCAATAGCTCTTGGTTTCACATATTTGTCGTGGTAGCTGAACTTCTCCCATTGTGCAGACATTGCTACAGAAACATTGGCTGACAAAATGGGAGGTAAGGGCTCTGATTAGTTGTTTCGTTGTGGGAAAGCGCACAGTTTATAAAGTGCTAACGTTTCTTGGTCAGTCATTCAAAGTATCTTGTACATTCCTCTACACGTTCAATCATCTTCTCCTATTTTTCGCACCTTATGAAGCATCGAGCCACAACTGTAGACGACCTCATTGAAGCAGCCTATTGTGGTAAAATGGGATGTTATAAATATTTATAGGGGACTTAGTGTACTGACTGAGATCAGCTGTGAAGGTATCTGTATCTAATAAGTGTGGTGTATTACAGATGACCTTACTTGCTACCACATTTTTACCTCAGTCAGAATTATTTTGGAATAGTGTGATGACTACGTTAAATGTCTAGGGTTATGAAAATGATGAAGTGTAAGTCACAACAACAACAAACAGATAAACAATTTAATTTATTCCACAACACTTTACAACACTGTGACACTCACACACATATAACAATCTATAAGACTATCTTAAATGAGTCAAGTGTTTAAGTTTAAAAATATATGTATTAATTCTTGTCAATAATGGATATCCTGATTCAACTACACAGTGAACCAGGAATCACAATCAAATGTAATTACAAGTATTATGTACACAGTTTATATATATGAACTTTGTATTGACATAGTTTATTATTATTATTCTATGTGTGTAATTGGTGAAGTAGTAATATGAGGTAATACTGGTTTTGTTCAAGCTTGGTTGTTGTTTTTCATCATGACTTCAAGTGTTTGATTATCTTGGAAATAGTATTGGGAAAAGTTCACAGTTCCTGTCATTTGAACCAATAAATTGTCCCTCTGTGTTTACTAAAATGTCAATTTTTGAGGGGGCACATATGTTGAGCTACTCTGGCCACAAAAGCTTATCTTTCGTGATGGCGGCAGGAAAAGACTCCTCTGCTCGATTGCTTCCTGTGTTCTGGAGACACCTCACTGGTCGCTATCTGGACCAAGGAGTATGCTGTCAGCCTCTGGATTCAGCAAAACTCAGACCAGGTGCTGCTTCAATAACTAGGACCACAGTCCCTGAAACAAGAAGGTTGTACCTCCTATTTCAGAACTAATTTATAATCTATTTCCAGACTGAACACAATACATAACAAACACTGAGTTCAGAGCGGTAGGCCAACTGCCAGCTTCATCTGAAACAATTTACACCAGTATACTCCTCCCTAATGGTTACTACGCCTCTGCAATTCCAGCATTAGTTCTTTCTAGTCAATAAGATAGGTGTCAGTGTACTGTTTGGCAATTCCATGCAGTTTTACTTTTCTCCGACACCTTCTGTTCAGGTTGGAGCACTATATAGGCCTTGCCTCATGTTCGCTACTGAACCACGCACATATACAGACATAAATTATCAATTTACATTCAATTTTCATTAAAAAGATATTGAATATATCAAGCTTACCACAATTCATGGAAATAATACACAGATACGTTGACTGGCGATGAATAATGGCACAAATTCCGATCTGCCTCTGTCCCAGACTTTTATTTAGAAAAATATGATCTGGCTCTCAACGCACTGTTTCTTAGTAAGTTTATTTTAACATGTGGCACTGAACTGACGCTCCTAATTGCCTATATTGGCGGGTCTAACCAATCGAGCCATGTTTACACAAGCGTTTGAAAAAAAGTACCCTTCCTTCCGTCTCCCCTAACAACAAAAAATAGTATTTGCAGACCGACTAATCATGTTTAGCCTTACATATACTTTCCGCCAATCAAATAGGAGGTAACATGTTGGCCTATTTCCCGTACAATGGTGGTTTCAAAACCTGCCACTGCGCAATTCTGATTTTGGTGTTGTCTGACAGCACCACCATTTTATTTTGGCTATAATTTGTTAATTCCTAGACTATTTGCGTAACGTTTAACATATTCTTTGTCAGCAAGTCCTAAGGAACCCAATTATATAAATTTAAGGGAGCTAGGTGGCTGCGTTCAAAATGTGCATTTTCTTCTACCTCCTGTTCACTTCGATACGATGTGGTGTCTGGGTACTGTCAGGCTTTCAAACGTAAACCAGTATAATGTCATGTTTCCGAATAAGCATTTTTCAGGTTTTTAAACCTAACTCTCGTATGGGTAGTGTTTTTTTATCACTGTCTATCTGAAAAAAGTTAGTGCCTCATGCCTTTCGCGTGTTGGGGTGGCATTAATATTGTATCGCGCGACTGTGGTAGTATTGCATGCGTTCCTCAGTGCATTTCTCTCTCTCTCTCTTCCTAAGTCCATCTGTCTTTCCGTTAGGCAGTGTATAAAATAAAATTAATGTTAGTATTAATTTAGGTCATTAATCAGCTTGCGTATCTCAGGGTTTTCTTAGAAATGCAGTACACGTTTTATTGTAGAAAGCGTGTAGTGATGCAGTAGGCTTTACTATCAACGTGAAACGTTACAATTTGCAGACGAAGTAGAAAACAAGGGGGATTTTTGTACGCCATTGTGACAGCACTGTACTTTTACCATTTCTCTTTCCTTTTATTGAATTTATGTGTTAGGCTTTACATTTACCTTTTAATTTATATATGTGGATTTAGAATGTTTCACGACACCTATGCCAAGATACTAATTATTGTAGCGGTTGTTCCTTTAGCAATTTTTTTACATGATCAGGTTGCCAGCCCCATGCACAACCTAATTTTATACCCTTTTACCGCATGTCTGAAGGGGGAATCCTATTATTTCTTTGTATCGTGTGCACAGACAAAAAAAAATGTCGCTATCCTCGTATGTACTTTTGGCATAACTTATAAAACAACAGATGTCCTGTTGAAAAAACATACTAACAGGCACATTAACGTCTAGTAAGAAGGCAACTCGGGTACACCAACAACAAAAAAATGCTGTTTGAACTTGAGTCAACGGACATATGAAGAATGCTCTCAGAAGAAAGAATGGTCACGTAGCGCAGTATATCAGAGACTAGACTCCTGCCCTCAGGACATCACGCCCTTACTCGAGCCAAATAAATGAAAGTGCGAGATTTAGTTGACGCCATCAACAGTCAATCGCATCACAGCTGCCAGCTGTCGCCAATCACGAACTCCGTCAGCTGATTGCTATGTTGTTTCTTCCCGATTTTCCTTTTCTTCAGCTTATCGACCGTCCTATCTGGATCTCCTAGGGTTACATTGCATCTCTGCGGCAACACCTTTGACAATCGCACACGTTTCTCAGCAAAATGAACTAGTGTTTTGTTTCATGCAAAAGCGACGGAAACCAGCCGAGACAGATAGGATTGGTCTCTGTATACAACTTCCTGCTTCACTTCTCAGTCATTGGGTACCTCTAACTGGTTTAAGCGCTGACTACGTTTTTCATTGAATTTTAAAAGTGGCCACAGATACGTTGGAGCATTATGTGACAAGATTTTGTGAGCGAATTTAGCTTTGTTAAATAGGAAGCGCTTTCTAAGGGGTAATATTTTAAGATAGTTATATAGATCTATACAATGTGTTTGGTGTTTATCAGCAACTAGGCGCACTGCACGTTTTTGAAGTGAATGAAGCCTTTTTGTGTTGGATATGGAACAACCATCCCAGATTGTGGAACAATAGTCTAGGTATGTTTGTATGTTAGATGTGTAGAACATTTTCCTTGCCCCCTCATCCAGGAAGTGTTTGATTTTGGCTAATTGGTAAACTTTTTGTGCCGTTAGCTTTGTGAGTGCACTTACATGTGAGTTCCAACTTAGGTGCTGGTCAACAGTTAGACCTAGAGTTTTATGTTCATTTACGTTTTCAATTAGTGATGTTCCAATGTAGAGCTGAAGTGTTGTTTTCTGCGAGTTTTGTAGTTTTTGTCTGGTTGATATTAACATACATTTCGTTTTACTAATATTTATTTGCATTCGATTCTCGTTGTTCCACTTAAAAATATTATGTGTGTCAGTTTGTAAAGATAGTTCTAGTGCAGTGCAACTTTTGTCACTAGTGTAAACAGTACTGTCATCGGCAAACAGGTCACAGGATGACGGCCATTTGTGCTTTCTCAGTTCCTCGTGTGTTGGGCAGCTTTAAAGAAGGGAAAACAATTACATCCCTTGACACAGAGCACGAGATTCAATCACGTCAACCCAAGCTTCTCCCAAATACAGATCAACAATGTCAATTTCGTCCGGAACCAGCAAGACCGCTTGTAACTAAGAATAGAGGTAGAAGCGGCTAAGCGCTATGGCGTCTACCTCGAATTCTAAAGGTACCGGGTTCGATTCCCAGTTTTAGGGGATATAATTTATGGAAATTTTTTTTTTCAGAACCAGTGGTCCAACTAGGTCATCCTCCCCCTTGTTTTCCTGGGTAGTGAGATGGGATGCCTGGCCTTCTCGGATGGTCCAGTGTGCATGTTGCGCACGTTAAATATTCCACAGCAGATGGAAATCGTAAGGCCGCTGCCCTGGCAAAATTTACAAAATTAGAAACCTACCCACCACAAAAATATTTATAGAATGTGTGATTCCTATATTCACACTGAGATTCTCCCCGGTGCTACTGAGTTCATATACTGTGCTGAGATCCTCCTAGTGTGATCTAAGAGAGGAGATCGGAGCACTGATAAAGTTGTCCGTGTGCAATGAAGATAGTCATCAAAATCTACCAAACCAAACTAAGAATACTTTCATTTCTAGTTTTTCATCACCATTATTATTATCATTTTCGCTTCTTACAGAGCATGTAGCCACCATTGTACCTGGTCCTCCCCTTGCAGATAGCCGGCACCAAACCTTCATATACTCTTGCAACATTTTGATTGCTGTAACAATCTGTTTGACATAATGAGGTTGGCAGCCTCATGCACAACCTCATATTAGTCCCAGCCTGGGGGGGGGAGCAGTAGTCATATTCGTTCTTTATCTCATCAGAGACACCCGGACACTACACCCGGACACTACACGGGGCATTTCCCAGTTACGCTTAGTGCTAAATTATTGTTAAAATAACAATACATGACACACACACACACACACAAACCGCAAACCCCAGTTCTGTCCCTCATTTCTTGACGGGTTACTTACTCATATTCATATAAATGCTTCAGATATCAAGACAGATTTCAGCCACATTAGAACACAAACATAAGTGCTGTTTTCTTGACTAATTATGGCCCGCACTTCGCACCCGGCTAATGGAAGCATTTAGCAACACAATTACGTCAAAAAATTAAGCCTTCGCAAAATTGGCATAAATCAAGCGCAGATGGCAGAAACCAAGGACAAGAGCTAATATGCGGTGACGTAAATTGTGCACAAAAAAGCGGCACTCCCACAGAGCGATACACGTAGTAATGGATCATTTGTTGGCTGATTGAATCAATGCCGAAAGTCTACAACAGAGACTTAATTTCGCAGTGAAATACAAGCTGCTTGTTCTGTGAAAGAGCAAGACTTATGCGGCAGTTTGTCTTCCGTCCTGTTACAGACAAGAATATCCGTCTTGTTACAGACAAGAATATCCGTCCTGTTACAGACAAGAATATCCGTCCTGTTACAGACAAAAACAGAATGCACCCTACATCTTTTCTTTGTCAAGCACATCATTCGTAACAAGCGAGGAAATGTGGTATAAGATATGATGTGGACACGTGATTTGTGGTATAAGATATGATGTGGACACGTGATTATGTTTAAATAAAATGGCTACATAAACTTCTTCTTCTTAGTCGTTCTTCTTCTACCCTGGGGTGTAGAGATTTACCAGTGAGAGCGCCTTACTGTCCTTACGGTTGTCTTCCTCCTGGCCTGGTTATAATCTCGTCCTCGGTCCTTAAGAGACTGCCTATTGTTGTCCTACCATGGAACTCTGAGTCGTTCTGAAGGTCTGGGTCAATAGCTCTTGGTTTCACATATTTGTCGTGGTAGCTGAACTTCTCCCATTGTGCAGACATTGCTACAGAAACATTGGCTGACAAAATGGGAGGTAAGGGCTCTGATTAGTTGTTTCGTTTCGTTGTGGGAAAGCGCACAGTTTATAAAGTGCTAACGTTTCTTGGTCAGTCATTCAAAGTATCTTGTACATTCCTCTACACGTTCAATCATCTTCTCCTATTTTTTCGCACCTTATGAAGCATCGAGCTACAACTGTAGACGACCTCATTGAAGCAGCCTATTGTGGTAAAATGGGATGTTATAAATATTTATAGGGACTTAGTGTACTGACTGAGATCAGCTGTGAAGGTATCTGTATCTAATAAGTGTGGTGTATTACAGATGACCTTACTTGCTACCACATTTTTACCTCAGTCAGAATTATTTTGGAATAGTGTGATGACTACGTTAAATGTCTAGGGTTATGAAAATGATGAAGTGTAAGTCACAACAACAACAAACAGATAAACAATTTAATTTATTCCACAACACTTTACAACACTGTGACACTCACACACATATAACAATCTATAAGACTATCTTAAATGAGTCAAGTGTTTAAGTTTAAAAATATATGTATTAATTCTTGTCAATAATGGATATCCTGATTCAACTACACAGTGAACCAGGAATCACAATCAAATGTAATTACAAGTATTATGTACACAGTTTATATATATATGAACTTTGTATTGACATAGTTTATTATTATTATTCTATGTGTGTAATTTGTGAAGTAGTAATATGAGGTAATACTGGTTTTGTTCAAGCTTGGTTGTTGTTTTTCATCATGACTTCAAGTGTTTGATTATCTTGGAAATAGTATTGGGAAAAGTTCACAGTTCCTGTCATTTGAACCAATAAATTGTCCCTCTGTGTTTACTAAAATGTCAATTTTTGAGGGGGCACATAATGTTGAGCTACTCTGGCCACAGAAGCTTATCTTTCGTGATGGCGGCAGGAAAAGACTCCTCTGCTCGATTGCTTCCTGTGTTCTGGAGCCACCTCACTGGTCGCTATCTGGACCAAGGAGTATGCTGTCAGCCTCTGGATTCAGCAAAACTCAGACCAGGTGCTGCTTCAATAACTAGGACCACAGTCCCTGAAACAAGAAGGTTGTACCTCCTATTTCAGAACTAATTTATAATCTATTTCCAGACTGAACACAATACATAACAAACACTGAGTTCAGAGCGGTAGGCCAAACTGCCCAGCTTCATCTGAAACAATTTACACCAGTATACTCCTCCCTAATGGTTACTACGCCTCTGCAATTCCAGCATTAGTTCTTTCTAGTCAATAAGATAGGTGTCAGTGTACTGTTTGGCAATTCCATGCAGTTTTACTTTTCTCCGACACCTTCTGTTCAGGTTGGAGCACTATATAGGCCTTGCCTCATGTTCGCTACTGAACCACACATATATACAGACATAAATTATCAATTTACATTCAATTTTCATTAAAAAGATATTGAATATATCAAGCTTACCACAATTCATGGAAATAATACCCAGATACGTAGACTGGCGATGAATAATGCCACATATTCCGATCTGCCTCTGTCCCAGACTTTTATATAGAAAAATATGATCTGGCTCTCAACGCACTGTTTCTTAGTAAGTTTATTTTAACATGTGGCACTGAACTGACGCTCCTAATTGCCTATATTGGCGGGTCTAACCAATCGAGCCATGTTTACACAAGCGTTTGAAAAAAAGTACCCTTCCGTCTCCCCTAACAACAAAAAATAGTATTTGCAGACCGACTAATCATGTTTAGCCTTACATATACTTTCCGCCAATCAAATAGGAGGTAACATGTTGGCCCATTTCCCGTACAATGGTCGTTTCAAAACCTGCCACTGCGCAATTCTGATTTTGGTGTTGTCTGACAGCACCACCATTTTATTTTGGCTATAATTTGTTAATTCCTAGACTATTTGCGTAACGTTTAACATATTCTTTGTCAGCAAGTCCTAAGGAACCCAATTATATAAATTTAAGGGAGCTAGGTGGCTGCGTTCAAAATGTTCATTTTCTTCTACCTCCTGTTCACTTCGATACGATGTGGTGTCTGGGTACTGTCAGGCTTTCAAACGTAAACCAGTATAATGTCATGTTTTCCCGAAATAAGAATTTTTCAGGTTTTTAAACCTAACTCTCGTATGGGTATGTGTTTTTTATCACTGTCCTATCTGAAAAAAAAGTTAGAGTGCCTTGCCATGCCTTAATTTGTATCGCGTGTCAGGCACATTAAAGTCTAGTAAGAAGGCAACTCCGGTACATCAACAACAAAAAATGCTGTTTGAACTTGAGTCAACGGACATATGAAGAATGCTCTCAGAAGAAAGAATGGTCACGTAGCGCAGTATATCAGAGACTAGACTCCTGCCCTCAGGACATCACGCCCTTACTCGAGCCAAATAAATGAAAGTGCGAGATTTAGTTGACGCCATCAACAGTCAATCGCATCACAACTGCCAGCTGTCGCCAATCACGAACTCCGTCAGCTGATTGCTATGTTGTTTCTTCCCGATTTTCATTTTCTTCAGCTTATTGACCGTCCTATCTGGATCTCCTAGGGTTACATTGCATCTCTGCGGCAACACCTTTGACAATCGCACACGTTTCTCAGCAAAATGAACTAGTGTTTTGTTTTATGCAAAAGCGACGGAAACCAGCCGAGACAGATAGGATTGGTCTCTGTATACAACTTCCTGCTTCACTTCTCAGTCATTAATGAAGTTCCTGAATACTGTCAGGAATGTTTTCACACTCACGTCGATCGCCCTTTTTCATTAATGCCCGGAATTTGATAAGCATACAGCTCATTTCTATAGGACTGGAGTCTTTCAGCATGGTAAAGACGACATCTAGATGAAAATATGGGAATTATTTTGTATCCAAAAGCAGTAATAAGTATAACGAAAATAAACATAGTAAAAAAATAAAAATAAGGTGGCGCAATATAAAGAACACCCATTTTTGGGGGGGTGGGGGGGTTTTCAAATTTCAAATAATGCTATCGATTTTCTTAAAAATATTTTCCGGTTATTATGTGAGTGGCTGCGTAGATCCAACATGAACTCTGTTATATAATGCTATTTCTGCTACTTGCAGTTATTACAAATGGGAAGCTAAAATAAATGTTGTGCATTTCGAATAACGAACTAGAAATAACATCGGCTCTATCGAATAACGAACTAGAAATAACATCGGCTCCATCGAATAACGAACTAGAAATAACATCGGCTCTATCAGCCCACACATGTTTAAATCGTGTAACGACACCTTAATTTTCCGTTTACATGCTACTTCTGAGATTGGCGAGGCCCGTTTAATAAGAGAAGTAGATTGGAAAAGCCCGTCTAACAAGAGAAGTAACTATTTTTACAAATACGTGTTTGAAAAAACAAACAAAAAACCCCACTTTAATTACATCTTTTAACGTTTATATATTTTAAAACAAACTATGGGTTATTAGGGGTTGCTTGCTCAAAAACGAGCGTCTGATTGACAAAGTGGTTATAGCACTGGTCTCTCACGGCAAAGACGTCGTTCGGTTCACGGCATCTTCACGCTCCAGTCTGCCCAGCTGAAAATGGGTACCTGACTTTGCTCTTGAGTTAGAGAAGGAAAAGGCAGCGAGGAAGGACACTGACACCCCTGTCGTGTTTTGGTCTGTCTTACACCATGGTCATATTTACCGCTCTAAATAATAGGATAAAACGGACCCATATAACAACAAATGAGAACGCTCCTTTTTCTGGTGTGTATAAGGAAAACTTTTA
Source organism: Oreohelix idahoensis (assembly GCA_024509875.1). NCBI lineage: Eukaryota > Metazoa > Mollusca > Gastropoda > Stylommatophora > Oreohelicidae > Oreohelix > Oreohelix idahoensis. The sequence continues at coordinate 51,695 of JAMPIV010004408.1, read as the reverse complement.
TGCTCATAGAGGCCTATTTTGTGTAACTGAAAATACAAAGATATTTTATTTCTTAAAGACTAAAGATATTTAAACGAAAAGATATAACTAGTTTAACAACGGGGATATTACTTAAGAGATATGTGTAAAGACTTCCTCAAATAGTATGTTATTCTAAGAGGAAAATCGTTTTAATTGACATTTGTACATAAGGGTAGTCCCCAATATAGTTAGTTAAAGGCTGCATAGATTTAAATGCATTTTCCTAACTAAACAAATTTTAGATAGACCGATAGAGATAAATTACCAGTATGATACTAACTTTAAATAATTAAAATCGGTCCACTATTAAGAAAGATATTAGATATTAAAATTTCTACACATTGAATGAGAAGGCAAAAAGACGCATTGTTTTGAAATTCTCAACACCGTTTTTACCCCTTCCATCCGCGAGGTACGATGCAACACTATATAAGACCTTGAACTTGACAGAATTGGGGCCACAACATTTTCAAATACTACGCTTGCCGTCAAATCATTTGCCGCTGTATCTAAGTAGCAGACCTAGATACCCATTTACAGCCTGTTATAGCTATTGAATATTACCTGAGGGTAAGAGAAATGTAAATATATGTATATAATTATGTAATTTTCCTGTGTATAATCCACTTATGTGTTCGGTAGTGTGTTATCTGTGTTAAGAAAAAAATACAGGACGAGTGTGCTGCCGGCTTGAACGCAAGCATGTGTTAACATTTAGAGACGAAAGCCAGCATTGGGAATGTGTAGGATAAATGAGAATTATGGCAGAATCTACGACTGTAAGTTTAATAATGTATTTGAAGGAGTATTTCATAAAGGAACGTCACACTGTTCAGGAACATAAGAAAGGATGTCAGGAATTGTTACTATGTATTCATCAATGTGTCATTTACTACGAGAGTTTGTTCTAAACATAATCATTGTAAGGAAGCATATTATGGACAATGGATCGAACTTATGATTTATAAGGAAAATGTAATCACATCGAACTGGCTGTAAGTGGTACTGAAGTGAAGTGTCATGTGCAACTGTTAGCACATTATAAGAGATTGTTTGTAACGTTCATTGTGTGTGTGTGTGTGGATAACATAGTGCTGGACCCTACAAGGTTTGCGATTATTTGTATTTTCCCAGGTTTTATTCTGATATGACTAACCGTCTTCGAGACATTCAATTCTGAGGAACTCTGTTGGTGCGAAACGTTCTCAAGATACTTAGAGCGAGTCACCCAGTGGTTACCCAGCCTGGAGATCAAGACACTGTATGATCATGACTATAGTGGATGCTTCACCTTATACAAGATAGGTGGCCACATAACTCCACTGGTCGGCACATCCAGACTCAATTTGATAATAAATAAAACACACATCAAACAAACAATCGAGCGATGACCCATGAAATATTTAATACACTTATACCAACTTTACAGTCCAGTGAAAATAACAACTATAAATTTATGTGAATGCAAAAATTGACATTTGAAATATAACTATCATATTTAACTATTGTGGAAATGAACATTCCATACTTATTTATTTCTATTATGTAAAAAGCATTTGAATTTTATTATCATTTTCCTAACCGAAAAGAGAAACGGTATAGGATCAATAAATTGTAAATATTTACACTCAGTCTTACTTAATTATTCAAGTTGAGTTAGGTTCTGTTTGTATGTATATTACAGATCTATTAAATTAATTTATCCCCTAGCAGAGTCAAAATAACTATATAACCATTATTCAGGGTGGGATCTGGAGAGGTAGCACTTAGACCTTCATTAATATTCACTATCATCATACTTGAAAGTTTATACAGCTCGACCCTACCTTGATTGTCGATACACCCTGACTCTTTTCAGAGAAGGGGGTATTTCTTATAAGACCAGTCTCTTATATGGCGCTATACTGGTATCCTTTGATACATCTTTTTGTCTGGGATATCCTATATTTTAATAACATCTGAACCTCTCGCGACATCTGGGGGCTCGTCCGGGATTTCATTAATACCCTGGGGTCTTTATCTTAAGATAGGCACTTGTAAGAGTTAAAAGTAGAAAGTAAATAAATAAGAAAAAGGAAGTAAATAAATATATAAAAATAACTCATTGTAATAATATTGAGTAAATAACAAAATTTTGGTGACTGGATGAGCTGACAGTGGTTGTATTTAATTAAGTTTTGCATAGTAAGTTAGTTGGTACCTTGTTTAGATTTGTAATTTGTATATTGATAAGATTGCAAGAGAATGGCAGACTTGGCAAAATTTAGATCTGCTACCGTACAGACGGCAAAAGAATTTGGACTAAGTGGGGAGGATCTTATTAAATATGTCACTACTGAATGTGATAAGTTTATAGAAAGAGAAGATAAGAAATTAGAAACAGAAAGAAGATTACAAATAGAATCTGATAGGGAGGCTAAACAGATAGAAGCTGATAGGAAGCTAAGAAATTACAACTAGAGGCTGAGGAAAGAAGACAGGTTGCTGAAAGAGAGGAAAAGAGATTACAGATGGAGGCTGAGAAAGAGGAAAAGAGATTGCAAAGGGAACATGAGTTGAGACTGAAAGAACTTGAACTTCAAGGACATGTTTCAGGAAATGGAAGTAGCCCAGCTACCTCTGACATTAGTGCAAGTCAATGGCCCTCTAATGGTGCCATTAACTTCCATGTAGATCAATTTGTGGAGAAAGAAGATGATACTGAGTCTTATTTCAGTAGATACGAGAGATTTGCTACTAACTATGGCCTAGAGAAAGAGAAGTGGAGCCTTAAGCTATCACAAGGATTCAGAGGAGCCTCTTATGAAGTTTTTGCAAAACTGGGCAAAGAAGACCAAGAAGACTTTGAACTTTTGAAGCAGGCATTGCTAGTCCGTTATGAAAAGAATTCTGAATTTTATAGGAAGAAGTTTAGAACTACGAAGCTACTTTCTGGAGAAACTTACCACCAATTCTCTGCAAGATTAGAAACCTACTTGGAGAAGTGGACTACTCTTGGAAAAACCCAAGACCTAAAAGAAATGGTCACGATGGAGCAAGTAAGAGAATCTATGCCTCCAGACATGAGAAAATTTCTTATGGAACAAGGGGCAGAGAGACTGGGGGAGATCTTAACAGTTGCTGAGAGATATCAAGCGGCTCAGTCAGAAATAGCTGACAAGAAATCTGCGCCAAAGCATTCCGTGCACGCTTCCAGTTGAGGTATGACAAGATCGTGGCTGCTGGTTCAAAACACAATCTTCTTAGTCGCCTTGTACATGATCGGTAAGGCGCAGTGGTACTAAACTTTGCTGTGGCAGCAGGCCCCTGACTGTACTGGTAGTTTCTGAGCTGCATCTCAATGAAACAAATTTACCTGGTTAGATTTCTCGTATCCACACTTCTGTTCCTTTCTTTCAACCTTTCACTTCCGTTATCCTTATAATTTTGCCTATGTCTGGATAATTTTAAATATAGAAATTCATACAAACCCTGTTCTGGGGTGTCTCCGGGGTGGATGGAGACTGGGGTGCACGGGAAGTTGGCTGGAGACAGGTGGGAGGGTGGGGGTACATAGGGGACCTTAGGTAGAAGGTGCGGGTCACAGGGCTTCGCTTGCGTTTGCTGAGGACCCGTGCTCTGTGTCGAAGATGACAAACGGGGTTTTCTAAAAGTGTGCCTCACATCTGCTCTATTTTCATAATAATCTATGCCTTTTTCGGTAGCCGCGGTAGCATAGTGGTTAGTGCACTGGCTTCCTAGCTCAGTGATCCATGGTTCGATCCCCAGATGAAGTGGGATTTTTTTAGGCCGCAAACGGCTCCTGGGTTGACCCAGCCCCAATTGGGTACCACAGCAACTCTGGGAAGGTTAAGGCGGCCGGCGTTATGCTGACCACATCACCCCTAGTGTGCCGATGGTCAAGAAAATAAGAGCCTAACACCATATTCCCAATATGCCTCAATGGGCGTGTAACGAGATCCTTATTTACCTTGTTCACTCTCATTCTCTCACAAGTGTTCAGTGGAGTTTTCCAGGGGCTACACAACATGTGATGACGTCATCGCTCTGATAGCTAATGGAATGCATGCTTGTGTATTCTTTTGTTTTCTAGACGTTTCTAAGGTAGTAGGTTTAGTGTATCAATATGTGCGTGTTCTAATACGGTAAATATCGATAGACATAACCTACATAAACAAAAGCTCTTTGGGGGTCCTCAATAATTTTTAAGAGTGTAAAGGGTAATGAGACCAAAAAGTTTGAGAAATGCCGCTCTAAACAAACATACGTCATTGTTACAATGCATTTTGCGCGGCAAATAGGAAATATTATTTCTTCTTCTTCTTCTTCCTCGTTCGCCCTGAAAAGGACGGTGGTTGAGTTGTGTCTGTTTGCGCCTAAGCTGTGATATCTGCACCTTTCGGTCGACACATCCGACTTCTGCACGGCATTTTTTATGGACCGGGTTTGCCTTCCCATTTCGATCCGCACTCGCTCAGCCAGACTGCACTGCTGCAGACTGTTTCCAGGACCACCACGTGGAGGTGGAGTGCGGTCTTGACCAGCTCTGGTTCACTGGTCCTGACGCAAGCAGTCAAGCTATGAGTCGCTGACTGTGTTCACTATTGTTGCGTCTTTGAAAGTATTTATCGCGCATAAGGGCATCGGTTTTGTGTGCGTCCGTGTTGTTATGTGATGACGTGTTTTTGTTTTGATTATAAATGTGGATCATTATCGTTCAATATGTGTCTGAAAAGGATGTTATTAAAGTGTTTGTCTAATGAATCTTTTATTTATAGTTAGTTCGTGTTTATAAATGGGGGAATCTATAGCTATATGAAGTGTGGACTCGCGTTATAGTGGAATGAGATAATATACTCTTTGAGAAATAATACGTCGATGAAATGGAAATTTATTTAAAATAAACTTTTGCCTAGTATTGGCGAGGCGCGTCCTGTTCAACCTTGTCGGCTATATTAGGGCGCATGTCCAAACATAAAAGACCTACAGGTCTGGTACCTTAGTTGTTTATGAAATGGGAATAATAAGCGTGTTGCGAGGAATATTATGTTTATAAAGCGTACATGAAACATATACATTATGACCAAACATACTGGACTCACGTAGAAACTGTGTCTGCATATTAAAATGTTTCGGATCAGAAATAATGAATTGGATGTTGGATTATATGTTAACGGCGGTTGGTCTCTGTGTATATCCTTTTATCAAGGTGTTTCGTTTGAACGTTTTTTTTTTTTTTAAATCACATATAATGTTATGCACTGATAATGACTGCAAGCCATACATTTGTTGTTTTGGCGTCCAACAACTTATTTCGATGAACAGACTAACTTAATAGTCATTTAACAGTAATACATGAGAAATAGCAACAACCCAATTATGTTGTACACGTTTAATCTACAATAAACCACTAATTAGAAAACGAAATTAAAACACACAAAAAACAACAACAATAAAACTGATTCTCGTACAGAAAATTATGACAACGGAGCTACCTAAATGAGAACCACTGTAGCAGGATGGTTGCGTGCTGTCAGTTTGACAACCCGTTAAACGGAAATGTGACATGTCATTGTTCTTGAATAAATCAGGTTGCGGCATGTTGACATTGTGCTGGCATGCAGTGGAACATTGAAACCTGCATGCCGTTAAAGATCACGATTGGCATGAAGAAGTCGAATTATGTAGCGATTTCAAAAGAATGGCACGTGCTTTCAAAAGCGCATTTTCCCCTTTTATCAATATTATACACGTGTTGTATGGAGCCAATCTCATAATGGCAACTTTATCCGGTGAAAGTTTTTCATTCCACGATCAATAACGCAGACCGACACAGATATGGAATGACAGGACAAACGGCACGTAACCGCCAAGACCGACGGCTCACTAGTAGACAGACTGGATGGCATGATAGTCAGACACAACGAAGTGGAAACCAGAGCTGTGGAGTCGGAGTCGTAGAGCTGGTCCTTTTTAGTGGAGTCTTGAGTCGGTAAAAAATGTCCGAACTCCGAACCCGAATGTTATGCTATACGACAAGTCGGAGTCGGACTTCTAAAATTTCAGCAGTCGGAAGTGGACAATTTTTGACCGGGTGGGAACAGGCAGGCCACAAAAAGGTAAAGGCAGTCCCACAGCAGATACTGCCGTAACAGCATGAAGTGTTACAGACTTTACCATTCTAGGTGAGGTGACCAGTTCTCTTCCTCGCTGGCTTTGCGTTCTCTAACTCAAGAGTAAAGTCAGGTACCCATTTACAGCTGAGTAGACTAGAGCGCGTCGCTATCAGGATTCAAACCCGGAACTCGGTAACTTCGCAGCGACAAGAAAGCGCTATAACCGCTTAACCAGTCGGATGCTCCGCAGAAAGATATATGAACATATAAACAGAACCTTTGTTCACAATGGAGCATAATGTCTTCTCGCAGCGTCTTCTTCTTCTTCGTAGTTCGCTCTCATATAACCACATCTACTCGTATCTTTCTTATAAAGCTGGTAGTCCGTCTCAGGTCTCTCTCATCACCACACAGTTTCTCCCTCAACTGACTTGCAGAAGACCACTCTCCTCCTCTCGTGGCAGCTTTGGGGAATGTGTTCTACTGTTTGTCCTCTCCACATGGACACATATCTGTCTGTTTGTCCTCTCCACATGGACACATATCTGTCTGTTTGTCCTCTCCACATGGACACGCATCTGTCTGTTTGTCCTCTCCACATATATGTCTGTTTGTCCTCTCCACATGGACACATATCTGTCTGTTTGTCCTCTCCGCATGGATACGCATCTGTCTGTTTGTCCTCTCCACATGGACACATATCTGTCTGTTTGTTTGTCCTCTCCACATGGACACGCATCTGTCTGTCACATTTTCAGTTTGTTGAACAGATGGAATTTGAGTCTGCAATGGCCGGTTCTCAGTCTGAAAATTATAATTTGATCTCTTCTTGGTAATAAATAGTAAGGTTCTGCAGTATCGGAGTCATTTTTCTCTATAGTTATTTCTTATATCTCTTTACATGCAGTCCTGCCTTCTGTTTGCAGTCTCCTTCCTCCATCTTTGGCAAGTTTTTCTGCCTTCTCATTTTGATACATATCGCAGTGGGCAGGGCTCTTCTTCCTCGTTCACCTTTCAGGGCGCTTTACGTTGCATTATGTTGTGCGCCTTGCGGCCCAGTGGATCCGTCTTCAGCATGCATTTATTTGGGATTGCCTTTGATGTTCCGTAACTCCCTGCATCACTGTACTAACCGCTTAACCAATGGGACGCTCCGCAGAAAGATATACGAACACTGAGCAGAACCTTTGCTCATACCTAGAATGGGCAGCGTTGGCGTAGCTGGCGTCCTTTTCAGGGCTTAGTATCTTTCAACGCCGATCAGGCTAGCTCAGGTTAGCTTATAGATGCTATTAGTCCTTTTCAGGGCTTAGAGTATCAACACAGCGCTTTTCACTTATTTTGTAATGGCAAATTGCGCTCCGATATAACCAAATCACTTAAGTCTAGGTTGAAAGGGACGCCTCCTCACAAGAAGGCTAAACCCGCAACAACAACAAAAAATTTGCTCACACCTTTTCTGGCCGGTGCTCGTTGAACACTGAGGAGGTACGGGCAGCGTTGGCGTAGCTGACAGTCCTTTTCAGGACTTCGTCATTCTAGCAGATAGATAATGTTAGTCCTTTTCAGGACTTCGTCATTCTAGCAGATAGATAATGTTAGACCTTTTCAGGATGTAGCATCTATCAACGCTGGTCGGGCTAGCAGTCCTTTTCAGGACTAGTCATTTCCAGGGCTACTTCGTGCTAGCTGATAGATGCTAGTAGTCCTTTTCAGGGCTTAGATTTTATCAACACAGCGCTTCAGTTAACATAACTCACTTATTTTTGAATGGCAAATTGTGCTCCGATATAACCAACGGACTTAAGTCTAGGTTGAAAGCCATAAGAAGGCGAAATCCTCAACAAACAACTTTGCTCACAATGGAGCATAGTGTCTTCTCGCAGGTGAGCTTATTGATTTCCTCTTCGCCACGTCTGTTGCAATAGATTGAGTTTGAAGATCGACTGTGGACATTAACATTAGAATTACTAACGACCTTGGCGTTTTTTTTTATTCTTTAAATTAATGGATGAGAAGACAGATCGGGGCTGTAGGCTGGGTGTTGCAGAACTTCCCACCTTTTCCTTGCTAACGCTTCCTGCACAATGTTCACATGTTTACGAGCATTGTCTTGCAACAGAAACACACCACGCGAAAGCATGCCGGGTCGTTTATTCTTGATGGCTGTATGCAGGTTGTCTAGTGTGTCTTTGTAGCACATGGCATTGATGTTCACACCAGGCTCTTTAAAATCTACCAATAGAAGCCCTTCATGGTCAAAAAATGCGGTCAGCATAACCTTACCGGCGGAAATCTGTGACTTGAATTTTTTGGGTTTTGGTGATCCGGGATGTTTCCATTGCATGCTCGCTGATTTGCTGCAAGGCTCAAAATGGTGGCACCACGACTCATCGCCTGCCACTATGCGCAACAGAAATGCATCACCCTTCTCTTCGTAACGCAGCAGGTTATTCAAACTCCACCCCATGCGTGCTTCCTTATGGTGATCGACCTTGGACGGATTGCTTATCACACCGGCCAATATTTTAACGGTCTGCAGCACAACCAATGAATACCAGGAGAATGAACACTTACACACTTGTACATTCGTATGTGCTTATTACGTCAGATGTGACGTCATCATGCTCCTCCTACGTATGTCCACTTGGCGCAGCACGGTCGGGTTTCATTTGAACACGCCTCGTATATATATATATATATATATATATATATATATATATATATATATATATATATATATATATATATATATATATATATATATATATATATATATATATACAACAGACAACATATATATAGATGTTGTGGCAAGCCCTAGAAATGTATCATGTTCCACAAGAGATTGCAGCAATGCTGAAGCTGTATTTCGCAGGGTTTGCTGTCAGATTTTCAACCAGAGAGTACACAACGAAGTGGATTGGCCTTGAAGTTGGAATTGCGATGGGATGTACCATCTCTCCGATACTATTCGTGATGGCTATGCAGATAATCCTCAATGCAGCTGAAGGAATGGCTATAGGTCCAAAGCTCGGTGGAATGTGTCTCATGCCACCGCTCAAAGCATTCATGGATGACACAACAATTCTGACATCAGATGAACATCAGGCCCGGAGGATGTTAGCACGCCTGGATGAACTAGTCAGCTGGTGCAGAATGAGCTTCAAACCCAAGAAGTCGAGAAGCCTATCAGTCAGGAAAGGGAAGATAGCAGAGGTCATATTCACGGTTTCCAACCAAAGAATCCCTACTGTCATTGAGGAACCTGTTAAAAGTCTTGGCAGGGTGTACGATGCCTCATTAAAAGACTCAAAGGCAGTGCAACAGACAATAGAAATGGCAGACAGAGGGCTACAGATCATAGACCAAAGCAGACTCCTGGGGAAGTTCAAACTGTGGTGCCTCCAGTTCATGTTGATACCAAAGTTGCTGTGGCCACTGCTTATATATGAAATAAGCACAAGTACAGTGGAAGCCATAGAGAAGAAGGTCAAGTGCAGCAGGTCCAACAAGGCCAATGGACTACATGGGAAGGAGCCCTGCAGAGGTCCTTGACATGGAATGATATATGGCATATGGCACCTCTTAGGCTCAGCTTTGTTGTCAGATCACTGTATGACCTGCTGCCATCGGCCACCAACCTTGTGAAATGGGGAAAGTCGGATGATGAGCAGTGCCCCCTGTGCCAGGGGAGGCAGACACTTGAACACGTGCTCTCAGCGTGTAAGGTGTCATTAGGGCAAGGGCGATACACTTGGCGCCATAACAAAGTGCTAAATGAGCTTGCTGCGACAATAGATCTGGCAAGAATGAAGGCGAATAGCAAAGTCCGGCCAGACACCGCAAACACATACTTTCTGAGGGCAGGAAAGTCAGCACACCCCAAACCGAATAAACCTGGTAGCAGTTTACCATCTCTTCTTGATTGTGCAAATGATTGGGAGATGGCGGTAGACCTACCTGGACGAGGGGCATATCCAGAGAGTATCCAAAAAATCGCGGAGACGGCCGGATATAGTGCTTCATTCTGCAGCAACGCTTCAGGTCATACTGATTGAACTGACCGTGCCATTTGAATCCAGATTAGATGAGCAACATTCGTTCAAAGCGGCCAAGTATAGTGATCTGGCCGCGGATCTGAGACACGATGGGTTCACTGCAAGGGTCATGGCTGTTGAAGTGGGCGCAAGAGCGCTTGTGGCTGCATCAGTGTATGATCTATTGAAACTGTTGGGGCTGAGGGGACAGTCGAGAACAAGGGCCCTGAAGAGGCTTAGTGAAACTGCCGAAAAGGCATCAGGCTGGCTGTGGAACAACCGCAATGGGGAATGGAGATCGTAACAATAAACGCTGCGGTACAGGAAACACCAGGAATTTTTCTAAGTCCACAATACGCTGAGGTTTGTGGTGGACTAGTGAATGGGCTGCGACTCAGGGGCGACAAGCGGTGTATACTATAAGGGGTGTCAGTATCAATAGTCCAGTGGGGAACGCGCAGTGGCGACTCGTTGACTTCGCGCTGGTGTCTCAGTGTGTGCGACGGAACGAACGGAATAATTTGTCTTCTCTTTGTTACTTTCACAATTGCCTCCACGGCTGGCGGAGTTGGGGAATTTAAAGTTGCTACCATAAGTGAAATGGGTTCATTTTCGATGCAAGACAACAGGAAGCTGAGACGCTTGGGAGTCATGACCCAAGTGGGCCCGCCCCCCTTAGAGTGTAAAGGAGTATATAGGGCCGAAACACTTGTCGGACGGGGGGACTGCTTCTGATGATCAGATTGCTTCCTGTTGTATCGCTCTGTAAAGAGTTTCCTATCATATATATATATATATATATATATATATATATATATATATATATATATATATATATATATATATATATATATATATATATATATATATATATATATATATATATATATATATATATATATATAGGGTGTCCATAAAAGATTGTACCCTTTAAAAAAAAATTTATTCTCGGCCCATGATGTGGTACGAGAATGCTTTCTATCACAAAAGTAAGATCATCTCTGCAAGTCTGGTTGGCGCCATTTTGCAAAAACAGTGCGCACGCGCTCGGCGGGTATTTCAAGTGAAACTTTCGCAGTTGAGTTGCAGCCGGTAATTGTTACATGTCTCTCCACACACTGGTCAAGTAGGTGAAAGAAAAAAGAAATAGGTACATTATTTATGGACACCCTGTGTGTGTGTGTGTGTGTGTGTGTGTATATATATATATATATATATATATATATATATATATATATATATATATATATATATATATATATATATATATATATATATATAACAAAAATATTGTGCGTCTGCGCGAGTACATACAAAGCACTGGACTGTCTATTTAATATCATATTTTTTATTCATCCTTCAGATTTATATATATTTGTTAATAGATTCATGTCTTTTAAATTAAAAAAAAAATCTTTCAATATTCCACATTTATTTTTGTAAAGTTTCTAGTAAATTATTTGTCAACACATAGACTCCGATTTTTGTTTTCCCGTACAGCTCCCCGGGGGGATGGGGAGGGGGGGGGGGGTCTTTGAAGAGTCAAAGAAAGAATATGCCTACTGCTTCCTCAGGCGTGTCGTACAAGGCTAACAAAATGAGGTTTGGAATGTGGCTGGCAACTTCATTAGGCAAAACAAATTGCTACATAAACAACTGCTACACAAGCATGTGAATTCTTTCTACGGGCTTCCAGCAACGGGGACAGCTGCAGTATTGCTTCATGCTCCGTAGGGAGCGAAAATAAAAATGATAATGATGGTATGCCCTATTCCTTATTGTCCATTCTCTCTCTTAGAGACGTACATGTATATATTTTTATTTATTTAAGATAGGGAGTTTTGCCTCCTTTTGGCGAAGCGCACCCCGTTAAACATAGACACAAGGTCCGTCGGTTATATTAGGACTCATGTCCAAATATAAAAGACCTTGTGGTCTGGTATGCACGGAATGACCGTCTATATTATCAAGCTGTCCTTTGTTATTTGTACAATATATTCCCTGGCTACGTTGTTGTTACTCTCTTAAGTCACTTTTTCAATTAAATCTTTTCTACCAGGTGGTAGACAGTGTCTGGTTTAATTAGTCTCCAAGCTTTTTTGTGTATGAATTCGTCCATAAATTTCGACCCTGTCATAAATCTACGGGCATTTAGTGAATGTCTCATACTGTCACCTAGTTCCTTGTAAAAGCTGGATATACCAGACGAGTCTTGTCCTGTATTGCTTTGGTCACGTTATGTAATCTCAGTTCCCATCTTCGTAATTCCACCGGCTTTATTCTAAAACCTACTTCTAGCGCGCACATAAATAATGATGTTCTTATCCCGTCTATTGTACATAATGCTTGGTGCTGTATCCTGCCGAATTTAATCTTGTTACGGCGGAGCTGTGGGCACATAGTCTATGTTTCCTCTTATAAAAGATTTATGGACGATAAGCACTGTCTTTGTGCGTGCATTCCATCAATTTCCTTCAAATATCTCAGTACGTTAGTCCTCTGCAAATCTTTACTAGATTAATATATGTGTTTAATCCAGTTCTGCTATTCAATCATCGGCTAATCTCTGCTGGACTAAACTACGTGTTTACTCCAGTTCAGCTATTCATTCCTCTGTTAATCTCTACTAGTCCAATCTAGATGTTTACTAAAGTTCTACTATTTAATCATCTGCTAATCTCGACTAATAATAGTTGAACAAAAGCTGGAATGAAATTCACCGCTATACATCCTACGTCACTTCTTGCTAGCTTCTTTAACATTTTATAGCTCAAGATGCGTTGTCCTGATGCCTTATCTGATTTTTTTTCTTAACTGCATTTCTCAAACTAATATTTCTGCATTTAAATATAACTTCTGTATTTTCTTACTTGATTTTACTAAATTGTGCTGTCATTTTTCTTTTTTCTGTCCTGTTTTCTATCCTATATTTGTCTGTCCTTCTATCGTTTCCACGCTATCCTATATTTTTCTGTCCTTCTATCGTTTCCACGCTATCCTATATTTTTCTGTCCTTCTATCGTTTCCACGCTATCCTATATTTTTCTCCAAGCACTAACACGGTGGTAATATCTGGGTAGTATATTTGCTTTTTTTCTGTCTGTATCTACTCTATCTGGAATGTTTAATGTATTTATCATTACATGCTTAAGTTCTCTCTTTCACAGCCTTTAATGTGTTCAGTATTTATATATGTTTATGTACTTACATGTTTTATGATTGAGTATTTGGCAGAATTTTGGCGTAATTTTTTTTAATTCATTTATTTGCTTCATTACTTATTTTATTATATTCCTCTAGAGTTTCTTCTGTTCAAATTCTTCTATATTTAAATGGTTTGTTTTTGCTTTTCTGGGTATTTGTCTTTCCAATAAAGTACTAGTTTGTTTCCCAGATATGTATTTTTGTTCTTTCTACTTGTTTTAGAACTATGCCACGAGTTGTGTCAGAAGAAGATGCAGAAGTGGGTGGGAAGAGGTCACTTGCCATCAGAAGAACGATGCGTGTTGTCAGCCTAGCAGAGGAGGAACTTGTGGTGGTCTCCAGACTCCGCGCATACTGAGATATCATCTATTCAGCAGGCTAGAAATGAGAACTGCTGATGAGTGTAGCTGTAACACCCACGGAATGACGGTTGAGTATTTGCTGCAGGGGTGCCCAACATGTGAAGACCAGAGATATCACATAAGGCCGTCACCAGTATCATTCCTGGACAAACTCTATGGAGATGTGAACAACCTCAGGCTTGCCACTGTTTTCTTTAAACGAATTCAAGTTGGCGTGTCCGATGATGTCGAAGAAGACGAGGAAGAAGAAGGAGGAAGAAGAAGAAGACGAAGAGGAAGAAAAAGAACTATGGAGTGTGGCATGTTGGTGTTTGGTATGTGCTTAACTGTTATTTTGTACATTTCTCTTATGTGGTTGTCTGTAAACATATCTACATTTTCAACTTCTAAATTTTTCTGTGTTACTTGTTTTCAATTTCTTCTTAAAAAGCTATCCAACTGTTACAGTGAAATATTTGTTTTGGTACTAATTTTAAAGTAATATTAGTGTTGGGCAATTACCTCACCGGGAAGATGATATGGGTCCATTGTCGTAAATTTAGAGAAGATAGGGCTGAGATATTTATGGTCCCGTACGAGCAGAGGTGATAGTGATAGCTATGTGAGAGGAAGGTGTAAGAAATAGTTTCTGTTTTCACGAGGGGGTTGATAGTGTAAGAGAAAGAACAGTCTTGGATTTCAGTAATTGCTCTAATCCAGCCTATCTTTTACGACTCTATTTAAATTCAGACGCGCATTCTCACTTGGTACATATTCAAATTACACTACACTCACGTACACACAATTTTGTGACAGAAATGCGTACAGACGTGAAAACAGATAAACTATGGATCACATATAAGGGCCGGGGTTTGACCAACACTATAGCTTAAGGTTTATTATGTTTATTCTCACTAGAAAATATCACAACATCAAGAAAAGCATTTACATCAATGAATTATAGTTTACAGACAAGAAATGAAAAATATAATCTAATAGGCCCTCCCTCTTGTATAGGGAAACTAGGAAGATCCCAACAGAGGTAATTAACCCAAAAGATCAAAATAATTAACAGTGGGGGGGGGGGGGGGGGGCGGAAGGGGGAGGGGGGGGGTGGGGGGGCGGGGTCGCAGGGAATAGTCAGGACGGGAAAAAGAAAACAAGTCCTTAATTTAACCTATCCCGTGAACACTCAGATTAGTGAGAGATCAAAAGAAGACTGTTATGTTATTGGTAACAATAAAAAAAATAAGTTTCTTTCTTTCCGTTCACTCACTACACTCATACAGTGGCCCACTTTCAGATTTGCTTACCCAGATGTTGACGCTGCATACATTCCATGGAATTAAACACTAACAGGTATTAAGACTATTCAGTCATATTCGTTATCAATTGCAGGAGTATATCGGGCCGAAACACTTGTCGGACGGGGGACTTCTTCTGATGATCAGATTGCTTCCTGTTGTATCGCTCTGTAAAGAGTTTCCTATCATAAGACTATTCAGTCATATTCGTTATCAATTGCAGCCCCATACTATCCGGTTTGCTGACTGCTATTTTTCGGGAGTCGCTGAAATTGATGCGTTAGTTTTATCCTGGATATTCCTCTTTTCACTGCAGGTATTGGTTTGGGATAAGTTTATCTATGTGGTGGCACTGTCCTGGGAAGTAATATGTTAATATATTGTTCCAGTGCGGTCTAGCCTCAGGTGGCTGTGACACTCTGTGACGTGATGGGGAAAAAATGTTAAATGATAATAATCGGCTGTTCGTTGAGGTGATGGCCGAGTATGAACAGTGAGTTCTCGTGAATATATCCGATGGAAAAAAACTCCTGTCATGGGTCAGATAAAAGAGTACCTAATTTCTGCCACAGCAGACTGATAATTGATATATTTACGAGATGAAAAAAAAGTTGTATTCTGGGAATGTTCCGTTCTAGTTAAAATTTATAATTATTGTGTTTTTCTTGATTTGACCTCTCGTCATAAATAGAGAAGGTGGACCGCACAGGGGTCACAACATGAAGGTGGTTACAACAATAATTTTCTGGATGCTGATAGGAACATCAGACTGTAAAATCGCTGGATCGCAAGGTTATCATCAGCCTGGATTATATTGGAAGAAATTACAAACGTTTTAACAATATTATCAATATCCTAATCTAACACACGTTTAGGTATGACCTGTTAAGCACTCCGTTATTAAATTAAATTTAAAACCCACAAGTGTCTAGCTAATCTCATCGCTTTTTAACACGAGATATGAAAACTAGTCACTAAAAATTTACACATGATGAAATAGAAATAAATTGCGTTCTCTTAATTATCCACCGCCTAGCGTCTATTAATTAATTTAAAGCATCTCTTACTTGGGAAATAGCGAGTAATTAATTTTACGTTTACAGCTGGTAAAATTTGCTAGACGTTATTTAATTAACACAGAAAAGAACCCAGTGAAATATAATGGAAACACTTTAACAATTAAATCACTCAAAATTCTAATATATATATTAACGCAGCACAGGGAAAAAAATGAATTTATCTCCACGTATATAAGTGATCCAAATTGTAGTATGGCTCATAATGCGAGCTAGGTACTTTCTTCAAAATCTCTGGCGCTACTAATAACTGAATTTTAGGAGATGGGATATACAAGGGCTGTCCGGAAAAGAATCGGCCATAATTAATATTAGAAAAACCGTTTGCGCGACATCGATGTAACTTGGCAGCCAAATAGAGTGGCCTGTTATGCACATACGTGTGCAATGTTGACGTTGCTGCACCAGTCAGTGCGACCGTTAAAAGCCGTTAAGTGAACACGTGCACTGTGTGGTCGTCGCATTCAAAATGGCTGAAATTTTCTACCTTTCAAACATGATTTCAATTTTGAAAAAAGCCAAAAGTCGCAGGGTGCCAAGTCTGGACTATAGGGGGGATGAGTTACCTGGTTGATGTTATGTTTCAACAAAAAACTTTGCACTAGATGTGATGCATGGGCGGGCGCGTTGTCGTGATGAAGACGCCAATCGCCAGTTGCCCACAACTGTGGTCGTTTTCGTCGTACTGCATTTCTCAACCGATGGAGAACTCTGAGGTAGTACTCCTTATTAATTGTTTGGCCTGAAGGAGCGTACTCGCGATAGATAACACCTTCCCAATCAAAAAACACAGTCAACATGGTATTGATCTTGCTACGGGTTTGCCGCGCCTTCTTCGGGCTTGGAGAACCAGGCGACTTCCACTGAGACGACTGAGCCTTCGTTACTGGATCATAGCAGTAGATCCACGATTCATCTCCGGTTATGACTTTCTTCATGAAATCTGGGTTATTGGTTGCGGTTTGAAGCAAATCATTAGCAACTGTGGCACGAAGTTCCTTCTGCTCTGGTAGCAGAATCCGCGGAACGAATTTTGCCATGGACACGCTCATACCCAGATCCTGGTGTCAGAATCTCGGATACAATAGTTTTTGTAATTCCCAGATATTTATCCTAGTTCTCGCACTGGTCAGTCGCCGATCTTTGTTTGATTGCAGCCCGTACACGTTTCAACATTTTCCGGTGTTCTGCATTTGTTGCGGGCCTTCCAGAAATGGGATCAACATTCAAACAGATCTCGACCATCTTTGAAGCGTTTGTTACCACACCTTTATTTGTGTAGCACTCATTACATCGTCTCCAAAAGCCTCTGAATCATCAGTAATAGTTTCCGTGGAGGAATGTTTTGAAGCTTGACGCAAAAATTTGATGCAGATTCATTTGCTCTACTTGTTTCAGGAAGGAGACAGGACCATTTGAATGCGACGACCACAACAGTGCACGTGTTTTTTTTTTGTGTTTGTTTGTGACTTAACGGTGCTTTTTGCACGGTCGCACTGACTGGTGCAGCAACGTCAACATTGCACACGTAGGTGCATAACAGGCCACTCTATTTGGCTGCCAAGTTACATCGATGTCGCGCAAACGGTTTTTCTAATATTAATTAAGGCCGATTCTTTTCCGGACAGCCCTCGTATATATGAAATGGGTAAAACATCGTTAGCTAGTGCGAGATTTCGCGCCTCTGCCCGTATTTTGGGCAAATCTGCGGTCGAGTCCTGAATGAAAGCTTATTTTCACACTTTCGCCGACCGCATATTCGTTTCGCTAGCGAGCGGGCGCCTTTTAGGTCCCTTCTCTCGGTGAGAAAATTGCGTCCCTTGGAACACGAACAAAGGGATGCAGTCGGTAAAAGTGGTTATCGCTCCTTTCTGCATTCGCTTAATTCCCCCTTGATTCTGCAATTACCAACCCGTTCTCTCTTAGGGAGCTACAAAACCCGTTGCCTCGCTCCCCGTGTTTCAGGGACAAAGCGCTGACGTGATGACGTAATCTGACAGCAGGCAGACCCCTTTTGCCCTTCCCCTTTTGAAGGAAAGACAGAGATATGAATAGCTGTATTATTAGCGCTTGAAACAAAGACAGATAGGCGTGGCTAAACTATGAATAAGACAGATGGCAAAAGGCATGGCTTTTTGCACGATAACACGTGCATGCTAATTAGAGAAGCGGGTGGGAAACCACGTTGAGCGATTAGATTGAAAAAGAGTGAGGGGTGCCGGTGAGAGTAAAGTGGACCGATCAAGCTGCTCGATTTTCATCTTCCACAGTTTCGTCCCCGCTTGAAGACATGAAACCATTTTTCATGTTCCTTTTATGACAATGGAGCTGCCTTGATCTGTAGCTTCTGGACGATTGTTGTGTTCAGTTTCATCCTCCTCTTCCGTGGTCCAATTTCGACTCATAAAATCTGCTCCCACGTTCTGTTTTCCCGGAATGTATTCTACTTTGAAGCTACTTTGAAGGAGTACACGCTTAATAGCAAGGCCCAGCGCATGATCCTCGCGTTGAATTCCTTATTTGCTCCAAGAAAAGCTAGAGGAGCATGGTCTGTTTGCACCGTGAATGATACTCCGTACAGGTATTCATGGTGTCTCCTTATGCCATGAACAAGTGCTAGACACTCTCTTTCAACTGTGGAATAGTTCCGTTCTGCTATATTCAGTATACGGCTGCCATAAGCAACGGGAAATAACAGATTCGGATCCATGTAATCTGCTTGGAGTAGTGTTGACCCGATGCCTTGACCCGATGCGTCGACCCGCAATATAAAAGGTTTGCTAAGGTCGGGTAACCGTAAAATGGGGTATTCAGACAGCTGTGTCTTGAGTGTGACGTAAGACCTTACTTCATCTCCAAGTGGTGGTCCTGGAAACAGGCTGCATCACTGCAGTCTGGCTGAGAGAGTAGGGATCGAAGAGGGAAGACAAACCTGGTCCCAAAAAATGCCGTGCTGAAGTCGGATGTGTCGGTCGAAAGGCGCAAATATCGCAGCTTCGCTGTAAACGGACACAACGCAACCAACGTCCTTTTCAGGACGAACGAGGAAGAAGAAGAAGAACTTCTACTTAAGCATGTCCAAATCTGAGATGGGAGAGACAAATTACCACGACTTATCAGAAAATTCTAGTTATCAGAATTCGACTTAACCTGCTTTTTTTTTTTTTTTTTTCTAAAACAAAGACAAAGAAGATGTTTGGCCGGAACCTTCAGAAATACTTGTATTTAAGCGAAATTCGTCTTAAACGAGTTCTGCTTAAGTGGAATGCACTGTACTTTGACACCGGAAAACAGACATGATTTAATCGAGATTGATCTTTAGATAGCTCAGTATTTTTAAAGGAAAACTCCACAGGCCTTGGGTTGCCTGCGGCTGTACTACAGAATTCAATGTTTATGTTTCATAGCAATTTTGCACCGCGGGTTAGAATCACAACAGTTCTGTGCTTCTTTTTATGATCACAATCGCTTTAATCTGTTTATTTCCTGGTGATATTTATGACTAGGCTGTCAAGGTCTAATGTAATCAAATTTGATATGACTAATAACTCAATGGTCGCTCTCCCTGGTCTCATTTTATTTCCCCTTGAACATAGATACGCGGGTAGTTTTCGTTTTGCGCGGTTTAGTCAATGCCTACGTTAAGCGCCCTTAAAGAGAGTAACATTGCTCTCACGTAAAATAACTGAATTGACGGAGCTTGAGTAATACATTTATTACTCATAAATAATAGACTCATACATTCGATGCTGTTGCCTTCCCTAATTTAAGAACATAGTCAGGTATCCATTTACAGCTAGATACACTAAAGAATGACGCCACAGTGTTTCGAACCTGGCACTTTTGCCGTGAGAGGCCATCGCTCTAACCACTCTGCCAGAGTAACGCTCATAACGCACGCTACAAGTATAAAAATGGTTAAAGTATCATATAAATAAAGTTAGACATTTGACATTAATAGGTCCCACAATAATGGAGCAAGTGACTGGGGCATTGTGACAGAGAGAACAGCTTTCAGATATGAGCATGCCTTGTGGCGTAGGTGATAATGTCTCTCTACAACTTCCTGTCTACCGTACTATTGATCAATTATGTTGTTGACTTCTTTCCATGCCATGATGTCAAACGGTTTAGAGCTTTCTCTCTTTGTCGTCCGCTACCTCTTTTTCCTTTAAAGGTTCATGTTGTCACGATATAGACCAGTTTCCTTCTTCTCATAACATGCCCAAATAAAGTGGATTGCTTTGAGAAGTAAGCTTCCTTTGCACAATGTCCTCTTTCAAGACAACTTCAATAGTCATTTTAGCTGTCTATGGTATTTTTAATATTCTTCTGTAAAACCACATCTCTGTGGCTTATAGTGTTTTTCTTACTTGTTTACTAATTGTCAATGACTTACTTCCGTATGTCAGGATTGTTTCTATGTAAACTGATAATGATACTGGGAGAAAAGGTGGGTGGGGATGGAGGAAAATCTTGAAAAGAAAATATAAAAACATTTGCTCGACACAGTGGGAATTGGCACACAGTTCAAAAAACGGACTTCCGTTCTTTACATAGTCGAATGGAAACGTTAAACCAAATTACGTGCAAATCAAACAGGATACTATTATGAAGATTAATGGAGGATTCTGCGGATTTTGCCACAATGCACAAAGTATTATATTCCTAAATTCCACAAATTCACCACATGTGATGAACAAATCGTGTAAATCCAATTTAGCGTAAAATGAATATGCGTTTATCAAGAGCTCCCTCTACGCTAGCTCATTTTGCCACTTAATTTGTTCGATATCGTTATAAGTCCCTAGTCTTCTTAACCCAATAGTTCCTACGTTCATTACAAGATTCACTCTCTCCCGTTATACCGTCTCTTATTTCCCGCCTAAACTTTAACGAAATGTATGTCAATACTTATTACAATCTACCTCCACTCACCTTTAGATCTCTATGCACCACTCCCCGTTCGTGCATGTAATCCACGGCCTCTAACACCTGACGGATGAGTTGACTTGCATCCTTTTCTGTATAGCTTCCCTTCTCCACAATGCGGTCAAACAGCTCACCTCCAGTCACTCTGGAAACAAAGAGACAGCCTTGTTACTTCACTAAAGAATAACATATCATGCACAGCTGCATCTTCTAAAAAAAAAAAACACTTAGCATGCAGTAAATATTAACGTCATCATTTATCATCACCATGGGCCTGTTTGCTACACACCATGGAGCCACCTCTGCTGTTTGACCTCCCGGCACGAAGCCTGCGCGGTAAAATTCATGAACTCTTGCTGCGGTAGCAATTAATTTTATATAATGGTATTTTCAGCCCCATTCATAACCTCACATTAGTCGCCTCATGAAATACCTGCAGTGAGGAACAATCATATTCTTTCTTTGTTATCTCAGAGATACTGGTGAATTTTACAGGACAAAATATACTACTCGTCAAAAGTCAAGGGCCACTTAGAAAAACCTTAGTTGAAACCATAAAAAAAATCTGATATAAACGAATTGGTATCAGTTAAAACGGCATTTATTGAATACCAAATTGACATGTCACGTAAAGAAATGGAAACACACATTCAAACGCAATGAAGCTGTGAAGTGTGTCACCTACCTTTTCAAAAGTCACACAATAGATATTGGACAAATAGACATTTCAAAATCGGGTATGACTACCGTTTGCAGCAAGGCATTCAAGACAGCGTAGACGCATCGAGTCCACAAGGGTCCGAAGAGTATCCTGAAGAACAGCTTGCCATTCCTGAAGCAGAAATGCAGTCAGCTGTGCAACATCCATTGGCAGGGGGTGATTTGTTGACGATCTTCGACCAAGGACATCCCAGAGGTGCTCAATCGGAGAAAGGTCAAGTGAATGAGCTGGCCACGCCATCCTGATGATCCCATGTTGCTGAATAAACTCATTCACCACACGAGCTCGATGGGGGTCGAGCGTTATCATCTTGGAGGATGGCATTACCACCTATGGCCTCCAGAGCAGGCTGAACAATTGGTCTCAATATTTCGTTCTGGTATCTTGGGCCGGTCAAGTTGCCTTGGATGATGTAGAGTGGGGTCCTGCCGTGTCTGTAGAAGCCTCCCCTGACCATGACAGAACCCCTACCATAACGATCCACCTCTCAAATTGTGTCATCAGTAAATCGCTCTCCTGGTCGTCTCCAAACTCGAATCCTGCCATCATTGAATGACACAGTGAAGCGAGATTCATCAGTGAAGAGAACTTGACTCCATTGTTGCCTTGTCCATCGGGTGTGCTCGCGACACCAAGCAACAAGGGCTCTGCGATGAGCAGGAGTAAGAGGGATTCTGACTGCAGGACGTCGAGCAGCCAGTCCAAATTCATGTAAACGTCTGCTAATGGTGCTTTGACTGACATTAACGTTTACAGTTTGTCTCAGCTGACATCTTAGAGTGGAACAAGTCACTGTTCGATGGCGCAGAGCTGACAACAAGAGGTGCATCTATTGGGGCATCTAGGGCGACATGGCTGGTGGCGATCCTCCACACTTCCTGTGGCCTGAAATCTCTCAAAATTCTTTGGATAGTAGAGTGTGACACTGCAAGTCGTCTAGCAACCTCACGGACAGATAAACCACTTTCAACCCACGCTATAGCCCTCATTCTTTGTAAGGTGTCAAGACGTCTTCTCGGTGGCATGGTTTTTGCAAGTGATGAAACTACCCTAAGTCTGCTGATTGTAAAACAAATTAAGAGTGAACTCTGTTCACGAAAAGTCGCCATTGCACGTGGAATGTCAATCAGCCCGATTACTTCACCTGTTTGGTTGTACGGAAGTTTAAAAAACCGATTAAAAATGTGAATTTATGGTCAGCAAACCGAATTGCACGTGATCACCATGGTTGTTGGTGAGTTGTTTTTATGCTTAACGTGCATAGAGGACTGTCAGAGGAAGATATTGCACCCATTTTTACTAAAAACTTCCTTCATTTAATCATTCTATGCGCTTATATAAAAGTGTATTGAAAATAATAGGGTGGCCCTTGACTTTTGACGAGTAGTATAGTAGCCACTAGTTAATATTTGTATATCACTCAACATCAAACTTATTATTTTTTTTCACTGAAGTTTTCCTACTGTTAATACAAACACCAGTAATAACAAGTACAATCCCGCACGTTTCTCTTATCTATCCGTCTATTTACTCCCATGCTTTCCCACCAAAGTTGCAATCTTTTAATGGCGCCTTTTTCGGGATAGGAACTAAATTGTCTGGCTCTTGAAACAACGCGCAGTTTGTTCCCATCCTTAATAATCACGGGTGTTTGATTTTTTGACACAATTTCTAGACTTTTCCTAATTTTTCGGGTGAGTATGAATAAAGAATAAAGTTGGTTTAATTGACAGTGACTCGGCTGATTTAGTCGCTCATGTCGATACTCCATTAAATAATGATTCGGAGAAGGGGGTACAGAAAATGTATTTGGAATTATTTGCTACGTTTTCGCTTTTTAATATGTACCAAGACAAGGTGTAAAAAGAAATATCCATACGTTTGTAAAACAAGTTGTGATAAAGCTGTTAATTAGTCAAATTTCTGTACAATGGCCTTTTCTTTTCACTTCGCCCTATGCCAGTCATGGCGCGTTGCTACATACTTTCATAACCAACACATTCAAATAAACGAGCACAGGAGAATTTGTGCCGTCATGAGGACATGCAGCACAAAAGCACAAAAATGTCCCCGATACATTTGGCGGGTGACTTACTCGTGGATACTATAAGCTACTGTGCATGAGCGTCCGACTGAAATAGCGCTTGCCATCTCGCAGCAAAGTTACGGTGTTCCAAGTTCAATGCCTGGTAGCGTCACACTCGTCTACCCAGCTGTAAATGGGTGCCTGACTACTTTTGAGTTAGGGAAGGCAAAGACAGCGAGGACAAGAACTAGTCACAACCACCTCATATTGCTGGACCCAACAAAGTGAAATATCTAACACTTCACTCCTCTACGGCAGTATCTGCAAAGAGACTACCTTGACCTTTGACCAATGCGTATTACACGGTGCTATTACTATCGGTATGTAATCTACTGTTATTGTTATTCAGAACCGACCCCACTGCACTCAGGGTAAACCCACAGGTGCTCAGTCTCCCTCAGTAAATGTCGAAGAGTATGAACGCTAATTGTACCTGCAGCACGCTGGTTGTACATACGACGGATGCATCCTCTCTCACGTCCATCTCTGCTAGTCCCACGTTTGATGCCAAACTCCAACAGTCTCCGCCTTGTTGATTCATCCATTTTAGTGTCATTATCTAGCAGGCGATCATTAATTGCCCTTAGTATCTCTCATTTATCCATATCCAGTGTTCCCACTATGGGTGCTCTCGAGGCCAGCTCTCTCATTGCCACGTATCCCTTGCTTGACCAGGACAGTAGATCCACACCAGTTCTTGAAGACTTGAGGATTCTATTGATGTTTTCCATTCCTGCCGCAGCAATCGTTCTGAACTTTCCTAAGCATGGCCTGAGAGTCTGACAATATAACTGCCCTGGTTGATGGAGTTTCAGACAGCCACCTAAATGCTGCAGTAACTGCCACTACCTCCATTCTCATGCTGGAGGCAGTTGTCATGTAGGCTCCACTCTGTTCAGCAACGACCCAGCCCTTTATTCTCGCAGAGAAGCCCCATCCTGATTTCTCACCGTGCACTACAGACCCATCAGTGCACGCAATGGCGTCATCATCCCCAGCATGATCACTTATCAGCTGATTAATCTCCAGCTCTGCTTTTCCATTGTCCCAAGCTCTGCAATCTATTGTTATCAGTCTTCATTACATCAACACAGTTATCTCCTACACCACCGTGTAAGCATACTCATACCAGTAATGCCAACAGAAATAGCTGCCCTTATAAAGCCTTATTAGACTGGATCAACATGAGTTTACATCTACACAAAGGAAGATAGGAAACTCAAATACGGCCAATGATACAGCAGGAAGAAACTCATGATCTCAAGAAAATAAAATGAAAAACACACACACTCACGCACACACAAATAGACAAATAGTCTGACATCGCAGTTTCTCGACGAACGACAGACCAAATGGCGTCACGGCGCCAAGAATCAAATTGTCAGTTTTAACGCTTTTTTAATCACCGTGTAGCACTAATAGTAACGTGTCTTTTGTTAACATCACAGTGTAGCACTAATAGTAACGTGTCATTTTTTAATCACAGTGTGGCACTAACAGTAACGTGACTTTTTAATCACCATGTAGCACTAACAGTAAAGTATCTATTTTTTAATCACCGTGAAGCACTAACAGTAACGTGTCTTTTTTTTAAAATCACCGTGTAGCACTAACAGTAACGCGTCTTTTTTTTAATCACCGTGTAGCACTAACAGTAAAGTGTCTTTTCTCTCACTACGACATAAAGAACAAAAAAGTGATGTTTAGTTCACCGACCAAGCTAAGAAGAGACTAGCCAGATCATTTGGATCTGCTTTGATCGACTTCTTTCCCACCATTTTTTTTTTAACTACACAAAATGCCTCGCATACATGAATGTCTCTTCTTCAATATCGTCACTGCCTTTCAGTTCCATACGGAGCATAGGCCTCAAACAAACTGATACCAAGTTCTGTTATCCCGTGCCATCACCTCAAGGTCGTTCCAAGCCTTCTTCTCCCCTTTCATTTCTCTCTTCAGTTCTTATTTTCCACATATATTTTTCGGTCTCCCTCTGCCTCTCATACCCTGGTGATTCCAAAACAAGGAACACCTTGTGATGTTATCAACAGGTTTCCTCAATGTGTGTCATATCCATCGTTATCGTCCTCTTCTCATTTCTTGTCCACTCCACATTAGTCTGGTTGTTATCATCAGTTGCATCTTGGTGATCTTGTCGTACCATTTCGATCCTTCTATTCTGCAGTGTCTCTTCTGAATTATCAGAGACTGAACAACACGACCTAGTCATAATATCTCAATACGGCTCATTTATTATCATCACTTTTCTCTGCGCTCCTTCCGGAGCATGGAGTTATCACTGGAACTAGTCCCACAGAAAGCCTGCACAAAGCAGTTATGTGCTCTTGTAGCAAGGGTTTCTGCTGGTATTCGTTTTACATGATAAGATTGCCATCCCCATGCAAAAACACCATTTTAACTGCCGTGTACAACATGCATGAGGGTGACATAGCCTCTTTCTAAGACATAATATCCACTTCATAGCATCTTCATTGTCATAAAATTAACCGTGATACAACGTTAAAATATCTCCAAAGATAAAATGTAGGGATAAAAACTAATGCGTAAGCTACTAGAATACATGATCGCCCACGCCGCGGGTCACCACCAGCCATGGAAATTAACTTGTTAGACGTGAAGGCAAAACGTTTACCCTTGGAACGGGATGAGAACGGAGATCAAAAGGAAAAAATATGACTGAACATGTGCTTGAAACTAGCAAGGCTAAAAAGACGCAATTGGTGGGGCAAGGAAAAAATTCACGTCCCCAAGTTGACACAAGGTAAAGAAATCGACAAAAGGGACCTTAGCTATTATACGCAACAGTCATTTCTTGGACGCTTTTGCGATAACTTAGTCCGTTTATTTGAATTCAGAGACAAACGCAGTATAGAAGATGCTCGAAAATATTTCACAAAAAAAAACCAAATAACCTTGAAAAGTAACTTTTTCTTAATAATGATGTTAGGAATATAAAACCTAGCTGGCCGGATGGCCCATCTTGAGCAGTGAAATAATATGCTTTCATTTATACAGACGGATAGATAATAAGAAAGATATTGACAAAAGACTGTGTTGTTCATATCAGCGAGCGACTGCATTGAAACAAAAAAGTCCCTAATTTTCAAAAACTGCGGCCTTGAGACTCAAGTGCTAAAATCTAATTGGAATGAAAGAGAGGGGATGGGGTGGAGAATTGTGGCTAAAAATAACTTTAAAGGCAAAATTGTGTAGAGGAAGGCAGAGTTGGTTCAAAAAACAAGTGTGTTTTTTTTGTGAAACGCAAGTAGAGACAGACGGACCAACAGACAATAATACATACTTGACTGAGGTATGACTGAAATGACTTTTTGGTAGGAGGTTTGAATTTGAAAAGGAAAAAAGGCGGTGATTGGCCATAGATGAATATATTATCGGCGCTCAGACGCGCATTTTTGCCATTCTACATAAACTGTCCAGTAGTAGACACAGTAAATAATTCAGTGGTGTATTTCCCAGAAGCTAATTGAAATATTTAGAGGGACGCCATACTAAAGCCAGCAGCAGCTCAGCTGAGTTTTGCTAGCAGATAACTGTGTTCTATATTCATAATTCTGGTAAGACTGAAATTATTTCTTTGTATATTTTAAATATGTAATATTTTTGTGTCAGAGCAAGGCCTTGATTATTGCCCCCAAAACACGAAGAAATACTTTTATTGCAGAACTTGTGAGTTTTTTATTTGGCACCAAGTGGTGTCAAATGAGTTGTTGAATATTACAAGAGATGTGGACCCGTGTGTTTATATTTTGGCAGAGAGCCTGATATTGCCCCCAAGCACGGAGGAGGTGGGGGTCCACCTGATTCCAGCACCAGACATTACTCATTCAAGATACTGTGAGCGTCTGGCCTGGCTGGAAATTTCACCAAAATCAAACTAATCTTTCTATACACCACTTAATTATATTTCACATCAAATAAATGGTCAAAGTGTAGTCGCCATAGACAGGGAGTATGATGAGGCCACCCCCACAGCACATCCCATTATCGTTCTCCCAGTATTCAATTACAACTATAAACAGTAGTCATAGTAATTGTCTTTGAACAAAATACTACTGTACACACCTTTCATTTATTATGCCCATATTATTACAGGCTTTTCATTAACTAATTACAAAAACCTTTCATATGTTCTGACCAAAATAAAACCTTGGTTCAGAACAATTAAAACTTATATGAAAAATTTATTATCCAAAAAAATTTTAACACAGCTTGAGTTAGTTTCAGGGTGTTATAACATTTTTATTAATATTACACTGAAAACATCATTTTTCTTTCTATATAAGAAATAAGTGTTCTCAAGAGTTAGTTTCTTGCGCTGATTTGAAAATCTGGAATCCGTTTATCTCTATCACATTCGGGTTCTTAAGATAATTGTGATATTAAATTTATTATTTTGGGAAACCGTTATTTTTTGGCTCCGATACATTTTAACTACAATAACTTATAAAAATTATAAAATGCAAAATAATTCACTTTTTATACTGCTAAAAGAGTGCATGACAAGATGTTACGCATATTTTCCAAATAGTTACTGTATTTTGAAATAATTCTGAGCAAATATGGCTTCTAGAAGTTGTAGAAATTCGGCTGATCTGTTCTGTTACGTGTGCGGATATTTTACACGATGTGTTCGACGCAGAAAAACTTTACACCATTACATAAAGAAAGACCATATGAACTTTATTTCGATTCGAAAGTTGATGATGCAAATAAAATTCTGTGGGAAGCCAAATGCAGTTTGTTCGACTTGTGCAAATACATTGGCAGGCTTGGTTATGAAAATCGCCGAAGCATAATCGATGCCTTTTGGAGTGCCAGTAATATGGCGTGAACCGACAAATCACGCTACTGATTGTTACTTCTGCTTGACAAATATCCATGGTTTCACTTTTAAAACTAGAAAGTCTGTGGTTTATCCAAATATTGAATCGGTTTGCGAAATCCATGCCATCATGATCCAATCACGTGTCCGATCCCCTCAGTTCCAACAGAACAATATCGTTGGACGTGAATCAACGAACCATAAGAAAAGTGAAATAGTTTACCTGCTTTAGAAACTAATTCTGACTCGGATTATATACCGGTGAATGATGGTGTTCACTTAATTAACCATTCAGAACTTTCAGATCTAATACATGATACTCGCTCTTACCAAAGAACAAGCGGAATTACTCGGTTCGCGACTCAAAGAATGGAATCTTTTAGCGCCCAATACTCCGATACCTAAATTTCGTCATAGACACAGAGAACTTGTTCAATACTTTGAGATGAATGATGACATTTGCTATTGCAAAGATGTAAACGGTCTAATGATGCACCTCGGTCATGAGCACATAGTCAACGAATGGCGACTTTTCATCGACTCTTCCAAGACTAGTCTAAAAGCCGTGTTATTGCATAATGGAAATTTATTTTCATCAATTCCAGTTGCCTACTCTGTTCATATGAAAGAAACTTATGACAATATGGCTATACTTTTGGCAAAAATAAAGTACAATGACTACCAATGGCGGATTTGTGGAGACCTAAAGGTCATTGCAATTCTCACGGGCATGCAGACTGGGTATACTAAATTTTGTTGCTTCCTATGTGAATGGGACAGCCGCAACAGACAGGAAAATTATGCAAGAAAGGTGTGGCCTATCAGGGATCGTATGCAGCTCGGGCATAAAAATGTAATACACGAGCCATTAGTTAACAAAGACAGCATCATTTTACCACCGTTACATATAAAGTTGGGGCTCATGAAGAATTTCGTAAAAGCGTTAGATAAAACGAGCAAAGCTTTCACTTTTCTTCAAGAAAAAGTTTCCGCAAGTTAGCGATGCAAAGATAAAGGAAGGTATCTTTGTAGGACCTCAGATTAGGAAAGTTATTGCAGACAAACAATTCGAGAACTTGTTACATGGTAGTGAACTTCGCGCATGGATGGCATCAAATCGATCGTCGATAACTTTCTGGGAAATCACAAATCTGTCGACTATGTGCATATTGTTAAGCAGTGCATAGATGCATACAGAATTATGGGCTGTAACATGTCCCTCAAAATCCATTTGCTCGATTCGCATCTTGACTTTTTCCCTGACAACCTTGGCGAAGTCAGCGATGAACATGGAGAACGATTCCATCAAGATATCGCCGTATGGAGTCACGTTATCAAGGACGGTGGAGTGTGACCATGCTTGCCGATTATTGTTGGATGCTTCATCGCGATGTACCACATGCCATTCACCGACGAAAGTCGACTGCAAAGAAATTCAAGCCTACATAACTGTTATACTTCTTGTACGAATGATGTTGTAATACTGTATGCGTTGTTAAAAAAACTTCAATTGCGTATTTCTAGAGATCCCGACCTGATAGAGAAAAACGGTTTGCAGATTTAAAAACAGCGCATTAAAATTGACCAGAAAAACATAGAAATGTTAGAGAAAGAAAAAAAAATTTTTTTTTTGTTAGCCAGTGTTTATTAGACTTATTAAATATCTGTGTGTGTGTATGTAAACTACCACAACACATTACATATCATTACCCTAGAATTTTAACGTAGCCACATTCATTAGAAAAAAAAAAAGATAGGTGTGAGGTCGTAGTGGTAGTAAGAAGGGCCTTCTGAAAATTCACAGCTACATTTATCTCAGGAGCCTTCACAGCTGACCTCATGCATCACCCTAAGTAAGATCACAATCATACAATTCCATCAAATCCACTACATTCATTATGCTATGCAAGAACGATTTACGACTCATCATCTACTTCACGCAGAAAACACGAAGTACATGACATTTCTACTGGAAACAAAATATGCTCGCAGTGCATCGTGATATAGAAAAGTTCAAGCTATCCATTAGCCAGTGTAATCATAATCAAGAAAAACGTTCCAGCCAGTTATAATAATAACAAGAGGGAATAACCCGTTCAAGAACTGATATGGATCTACTGTCCTGGTCATGCCGGGGTACGTGGCAACGAAAGCGCAGACAGACTAGCTTCAAGAGCACCCATAAAAGGTGCATAGGTCACGAATAAGGAAGAAATACTGAGGCAATTCATGTTCGTCTATTAGAGAATGACACTGCAATCGATGAATCATCAAGGCTAAGACTGCTGGAATTTCGCATCAAACGGGACGTATGAGAAGACGCATCCAGTGCGCAACAGGAACAATTAGCATTCATATCCTTCGACATTTGCTGAGGGAGACTGAGCACCTATGGGTTTGCCCGGAGTGCAATGACGTCGATTCTGATTAACATTAACAAGAGCGAAGCAATTTCCGCGAAGCGTTTAGGATTTAAGAAGGTAATATGCAACAGTGAACAGGTGACAGAAAACTGCGAAAATTATATATTTTCTTAAAACTAAGAAGGAAGAATTCAAAATGTTTCTTTTCATTATTAAATAGCAACTCAAATATTTACATCGTCGAAAACGTATATTTTGAAGTTCACCAAATCAGCTTTCACTTTTCACAATTAGCAACAATTTTAAGCGAAGGCGCATTGTTTTCGATCACATAGCATACCAGGATATCGTAACAAGGAATTTCCCACATATCACTACGTGTTCTCTTACTGCTGTAACATCGAATTAGCAACTGGCTTAGGCCGCAGCCATCTAAATTGAGAACGCCTGTCGTAACACGGGCAAAGAACATTCTGGAACTGCCAATGTAAACTAGTGTCTTTATGATAAATGATGAATTGCACAACGTACAGTCTGCTATAAACTTTATGGTTATACTGACCCCATCAGGATAATTATGTTGGAAATTGAACAGCAACTACAAAAACATGTAATTATGGCTGCACAAAATCATTATATTTAGTAATTGACGAGGAAATCCGGATTTTGTCGGAAAATTAGTACAACAGCACTGAAATCCCACGAAAATTTACAAAGAAGAAAAGTGAACTCAGGCGCGGACCTCCGAGGAAAGCAAGTGTTAGATCTAGGTTGGGTATATTAGCCCCGTCTCAGACACAGTTCCCTTACTTAATGAAATCACCTCAAGATCTGACAGAGCTCATAAGAAATCCAGAGGGCTTACTCATATATTAGAAGTCTTAGCCCGTAACACAACAAAAATAAACTGAGAAGAAGCCACATACCTGGCCGCCATTGTGAGCGATTTGTAGATCGAAGCTTCTAACAAAAAAAAAAAAAGCCGCAAATTTCGAAGTACCACTGTTCTCGATGGTATATCTGTATAGATCGTTAAGCTTACAAATATCTTAGTGCAATTAATGTACTTGTAAAAATTGAGAATATTTAAAATTAATGTTTTTGCTTAGCATAAATCCTCATGTCTATATCTTGCCTTTGTGCCGAAAGAAGGGACAGCTTCCACCCACTATATAACCTCAATCCTGATAGCATTGGCTAGGCTAGATGTTCTTGTTAGGACTGACCAACGCTAGCAATAATAGGTTTACAGTCCATTTTATGGGTTTGTTATTGGGTGCTGTTCTCAAAGACTTCGTCTTCTCCTTTCTTTCTTTTTTTTTCGGCACATTTGTCGATGTATTGTAAGGGAAACAAATTTAGCTAACTTTGCATAATGCTGAGCCAAAGGGGAGTAATCATGAATGGGTTTGGATAATTTCTTTAACTAATGTTAACATTTTTTAAATGTATTTATTGTAGTACCTCCTTTTGACTGACTTAACCACAGCCTGAAGACAGTGTTGTCGAAGTGAGGTGGTCTGATCAACAGTGGTTCAGTCAGAATCAGAGGGGGTTCTTGGTTATTAAACAATAGATACCATAACCTGTCATATTTTTGCAGGTTCAACCAGTGGTTAAAAAACGTGACACGGTTTTGGAAATTGTGAAATGTTTAGCAATGGAAACCAACGCTGTTCCTGGCATAAGCATAGCAATGTCCAGATGTTTTAACGACCGATGGAAGTCAGCTATTACAACGTGTCAAGCAAGTTAAGTAAAACTTACTGATGACAATGACGAAACAGTGACAATATATATATATATATATATATATATATATATATATATATATTTTTTTTTTTTAACTTGAGTGTAATCTTGTAGGATATGTATATACCAAGTTGCAAAATTTTTTACTATATATCATTAATCAATCAAGTGCATTGATTTATGTATACCTGCAGTTATACTTAATTATTTAAATTTCCAGTTATAATTTTGTTGAGTGATCAAAGAAACATTAATAATTTATAACTGGAAGGGAATAAATACGATTTGCACTCACATATTTGTATAACATCCCTGGGACTATAGGACAGGTCTAGCGAGAAGGTGACTTATACACAGCTTTCTTCCCTACAGCTAACCATTTTAGAACTGTGCACTTAGCTACCTGACTTGTCCCTACCACTAGGTCACCAGTTCCTCTTCTCCAGTTCTGGGAACTATACTTTCTAGCTTTCTATCCAACATCCATCTCGCCACAACGCCAACACAAGGCTTTATGGTAAGGGTCTAGCAAAAATAAGTTCACACTAAAATATCTTCATAGAAACAAATCAATAGTTTGTAAAAAACTCACTTATTTACAACGGTCATATATAAGTGTCAAATATTCGCTTTCTACAAACATGAGGCAGGAGAGATTACACGCAGCGTGTGACAAAACGTCTGAGAGAACATGCTCTTTTGTGTGATCTCTCACACCTTCAAGCCCTCAGGCCGTTATCCTTTCTTTTTCTTCATTTTTTCTCACTCATCGCTTTTATTTGGCATAAATCATGCACCTGTGGTGAAGTGGGATGTTATAAATATTTATAGGGGACTTAGTGTACTGACTGAGATCAGCTGTGAAGGTATCTATATCTATTAAAAGTAGTGTATTATAGATAACCTTACTTGCTACCACATATCTCTTTATCTCAGTCAGAATTATTCTGGAATAGTGTGATGCTACGTTATGTGTCTAGGGTATGAGTATGGTGAAGTGTAAGTCACAACAACAGACAGATAAACAATTTAATTTAATCCACTACTCTTAACAACACTGTGACACTCACATACATATAACACTCTACGAGAATATCTTAAAGAAGTCACTCGTAACGTTTCAAATAACAATATGTATTCATTACTGGCATGAATGAATATGTGTCCTGATTCAACTACAAGGGAACCAGGAATCACAATCAATTTAAATTACAAGTTATGTACAGAATGTATTTAATATGAATATTGTAGTGACATATATTATTACAAATGTTCTATGTGTGTCAGTTGTGTAGTAGTAAAATGAGGTAATACTGGTTTTGTTTTGTTCAAGCTCTGTTGGTATTTGTCATCATGACTTCAATAGTTTGTCTTTAGGGATCTATATTGGAGATGTTCACAGTTCCTGATTTTAAGACAAGTAAATTCCCCTCTGAATGGTATTTTTATAAAGTTATTTCAAGATGAGGGGACATAATGTTGAGCTCAGCTGGCCAACTCTGCTTATCTTGAGTGATGGCGGCAGGAGAGGACTCCTCTGCTCGAATTCTCTTCTGGGCTCTGGAGACACCTCACTGATAGCTAAAAAGACCAAGGAGTATGCTGTCCGACTCTGGATTCAGCAAATCTCTGACCAGGTGCTGCTCAGTACCATCAAGACCACGGTCCCACAATTTCATGGAAATAAACACAGATACGTTGATTAGCAATGAATTCTGGCACAAACTGGCACAAATTCCGTTCTGCCTATGTTCCAGGCTTTTATTTTAGCAAAAATGTGAGCTGGCTTCAACGTACTGTCGCTTTATCAAGCTTATTTGAATTAGTGGTCTCGAACTAACGCTCCCAAGTGTGTATATCAGCGAGACTGGCCAATGAGCCACGTTTCGACAAGTGTTTGAAAAAATGTTATCTTTTCCCGTCTCCCCTAACAACCAAGATAGTATTTATAGCCCGACCAATCGTGGTTAGGCTTTCATTTGTTGCGCTCCAATCAATTTGGAGTTTACATGGTAGGCTATTTCTGTAACGTAAATTTTTTTCAAACACGTTATAAAAAAAATTTTATGAGCAGAAATGATTTTATGCTGTCAGGCACCCCCAATATTTTATTTTGGGTATAATTTATTAATTCCTGGACTATTTGCGTAACGTTTTACATATTATTTGTCAGCAAACCCTAAGGAACCCAAAAAATACTAATTTAAAGGAGCTACGTGGCTGCGTTCAAAATATGCAATTT
This sequence comes from Oreohelix idahoensis, assembly GCA_024509875.1. Lineage (NCBI taxonomy): Eukaryota > Metazoa > Mollusca > Gastropoda > Stylommatophora > Oreohelicidae > Oreohelix > Oreohelix idahoensis. The sequence continues at coordinate 16,633 of JAMPIV010004408.1, read as the reverse complement.
CTTCTATCTCCTGTTTAGAAGATGTGCTGTCTGGGTACTGTTATGTGTTCAAACGTAAACCCATATAATGTTGTCTTTTCTAATAAGAGTCTGTTATGATTTATAAACCTAACTCTGGGAAAGGGTAGTGTATTTTATCACTGTCCGTCTGAAAAAAAATTAGTGCATGTAGACTTACACGCGTGATGGTAGTAATTGTGTATCGCGCGAAGCGGGTTTAGTGTTCGGCTTTCTGCCTCTCCCTTCTCTTTTTATCCCTTTAGTCCATCTGTTCGTTCGTTTTGGTAACGCAGTATAATTAATGTTAGGGTTAATTTAGGTCATTACGCAGTACGTCTCAATGCTTTTCCAAGAAATACAGCACACGTTTCATTGAAGAAGGCGGGTAATAATACAGTAAGCTTTACTATCAACGTGAAAGCGTTACAATTTGCAGACGAAGCAGAAAACAAGGGGGATTTCGAGTACATTCTTTGTGACAGCACTGTCATTTTACCATTGCTCTTCTCTTTATTAATTTTATTTGTTAGGCTTCATATTTACCTAATAATTTATATATGTGGATTAGAATATTTCATGACACTTCCCCTCTTAAAACAGACATTATATGTCAGTCCTTTATTCTATATACACATAGAGAAATTTATTATTATTTCTGGGGTTTACGGTGATTCTCATCACACGGATGGCGGCTTAAAAAATCCGCTCCCAGATTGGTTTTTCCAGATATATATTCAATGCTAAAATTATATGGAGCCAGAAGCAAAGACCATCGGAGTAACCTAGAGTTCTCATGCTTAGCCTGTGCTAAAAACGATAAAGGTTTGTGGTCAGTTTGCAACTTAAATGCCTTCCCATATAGATAAATATTGAATTTCTTTATTGCCCATATTACTGCAAGACATTCTTTTTCGCTAGTTGAGTAGTTGATTTCAGCTTTATTCAACTTTCTGCTAGCATATGCCACTGGGCTTAATTCCCCATCCAATGCATCTGATTTCTGTAGTAAAGTTGCACCTAGCCCAATATTACTTGCATCCGTCCTTACTATGAATTCTTGACTTAAGTCAGGTAATTTCAAAATGGGTTTACTTGTGAGCTTTTCCTTCAATTCTTGGTAAGTCATTTCACATTGTGGTGTCCATGTAATGCGATCTGGAAGTCCTTTACGTGTCAATTCCGTTAAAGGTGCACATATGGAATTAAAGTTTTTGATATACTTCTGGTAGAAACCACATAATGAGACAAAGGATCTCACGTCCTTCTTGGTTTGTGGTCTCGGGGCTTTCTGTAGTTTCTCCAAATTCTTTGGGTCAGGGGTCATGTTTCCCTGATAAACTGTGTGTCCCAAAAATTCCAATTCTTTACATCCAACGCAACATTTGGTTGGTCGGGCTGTTAAATTTGCCTCCCTAAGTCGATCAAACAGCATGTTCAGAGAGTCAATGTGTTCCTCAAATGTTTCTGTTGCTATAAGGATATCATCCATAAAATTTGTTATACAGGGATTATTCAGAGGATCCAATAATTTTCTCATCATTCTAGAGAAGACACTAGGCGCATTCTTCAATCCAAATGGCAATCTATTAAACTCATAGTGTCCTTCTGAGGTACTAAAAGCTAGGTATGGTCTAACCTCAGGCTTTACTGGAATCTGATAGTATCCTTTACTCAGATCCACTTTTGAGAAATATTTAGCTTTATTTAGTCTGGCAAACAGCTGATTTGTATCCGGCAATGGATCACCCCCAACATGACATATGAATGGATCCACCTGTCCTTCTGTAATAGCATTCAGTCTCCTGTAATCTATACAGAGTCTATGTTCTCCAGAGGGCTTCCTTAAAAGTACAACACCGGAACTATACGAAGACTCACTGTGCGAAATAATTCCTTCCTTCAACAGATAGTCTATCTCTTCCTTCAAAGCTTTTTCCTTAGCAAACGGAATCGAATATGGTTTCATACAGACAGGTGTGGAGTCTATTAATTTCATATCATATTCCAATAGGTTTGTATGCCCTGGTCGGTCTGTTAACACCTCTGCATGATTATTTAGAACCTGTTGCACTCTCTCTTTCTGAGTTTTCGTTAAATGTGTACTGATTTTCACCTGTGCTGCTGTCTCACAGGGGTGTAATGGATATTCAAATGATGAAAGTGGTTCCTTTTTATCTCCATGGCGATGGACAAGGTCAACAAGTGTGTCTCTTCCTGATGTTCTCTTTCCAAATATTTCTTCAGGAGATTCACATGATAGATTTTTTCTTTCCCCTTCTTATCTATCTTATAATTTGTTCTAGACACCTTCTCTAGAACTGTATATGGACCCTGCCATCCAATTTGTAACTTATTCTGACTCCCGGGCAAAAGAAGCAGTACCTTCTCTCCCACAGCCAAATTTCTGTCTTTCGCCTTCCTGTTATAATAGGCAGCATGTTTCTTCCTGGCTTGTTTCAAATTTTCATTGGCAAGTTTCCAGCCAGTTTTTAACCGAGTGGTCAGCTCATTCACATACTGGTATGAAGATGTAATGTTTTCCTCTGCCTTTTCATCAGTCCACGTTCTTAACATAGCTTCGAGTGGACCTTTTATTGTGTGGACCTATTTGTCCATGCACCGGTATGGTCTCTTCCACTTGAAGCTATGTTAAGAACGTGGACTGATGAAAAGGCAGAGGAAAACATTACATCTTCATACCAGTATGTGAATGAGCTGACCACTCGGTTAAAAACTGGCTGGAAACTTGCCAATGAAAATTTGAAACAAGCCAGGAAGAAACATGCTGCCTATTATAACAGGAAGGCGAAAGACAGAAATTTGGCTGTGGGAGAGAAGGTACTGCTTCTTTTGCCCGGGAGTCAGAATAAGTTACAAATTGGATGGCAGGGTCCATATACAGTTCTAGAGAAGGTGTCTAGAACAAATTATAAGATAGATAAGAAGGGGAAAGAAAAAATCTATCATGTGAATCTCCTGAAGAAATATTTGGAAAGAGAACATCAGGAAGAGACACACTTGTTGACCTTGTCCATCGCCATGGAGATGAAAAAGGAACCACTTTCATCATTTGAATATCCATTACACCCCTGTGAGACAGCAGCACAGGTGAAAATCAGTACACATTTAACGAAAACTCAGAAAGAGAGAGTGCAACAGGTTCTAAATAATCATGCAGAGGTGTTAACAGACCGACCAGGGCATACAAACCTATTGGAATATGATATGAAATTAATAGACTCCACACCTGTCTGTATGAAACCATATTCGATTCCGTTTGCTAAGGAAAAAAAGCTTTGAAGGAAGAGATAGACTATCTGTTGAAGGAAGGAATTATTTCGCACAGTGAGTCTTCGTATAGTTCCGGTGTTGTACTTTTAAGGAAGCCCTCTGGAGAACATAGACTCTGTATAGATTACAGGAGACTGAATGCTATTACAGAAGGACAGGTGGATCCATTGCCGGATACAAATCAGCTGTTTGCCAGACTAAATAAAGCTAAATATTTCTCAAAAGTGGATCTGAGTAAAGGATACTATCAGATTCCAGTAAAGCCTGAGGTTAGACCATACCTAGCTTTTAGTACCTCAGAAGGACACTATGAGTTTAATAGATTGCCATTTGGATTGAAGAATGCGCCTAGTGTCTTCTCTAGAATGATGAGAAAATTATTGGATCCTCTGAATAATCCCTGTATAACAAATTTTATGGATGATATCCTTATAGCAACAGAAACATTTGAGGAACACATTGACTCTCTGAACATGCTGTTTGATCGACTTAGGGAGGCAAATTTAACAGCCCGACCAACCAAATGTTGCGTTGGATGTAAAGAATTGGAATTTTTGGGACACACAGTTTATCAGGGAAACATGACCCCTGACCCAAAGAATTTAGAGAAACTACAGAAAGCCCCGAGACCACAAACCAAGAAGGACGTGAGATCCTTTGTCTCATTATGTGGTTTCTACCAGAAGTATATCAAAAACTTTAATTCCATATGTGCACCTTTAACGGAATTGACACGTAAAGGACTTCCAGATCGCATTACATGGACACCACAATGTGAAATGACTTACCAAGAATTGAAGGAAAAGCTCACAAGTAAACCCATTTTGAAATTACCTGACTTAAGTCAAGAATTCATAGTAAGGACGGATGCAAGTAATATTGGGCTAGGTGCAACTTTACTACAGAAATCAGATGCATTGGATGGGGAATTAAGCCCAGTGGCATATGCTAGCAGAAAGTTGAATAAAGCTGAAATCAACTACTCAACTAGCGAAAAAGAATGTCTTGCAGTAATATGGGCAATAAAGAAATTCAATATTTATCTATATGGGAAGGCATTTAAGTTGCAAACTGACCACAAACCTTTATCGTTTTTAGCACAGGCTAAGCATGAGAACTCTAGGTTACTCCGATGGTCTTTGCTTCTGGCTCCATATAATTTTAGCATTGAATATATATCTGGAAAAACCAATCTGGGAGCGGATTTTTTAAGCCGCCATCCGTGTGATGAGAATCACCGTAAACCCCAGAAATAATAATAAATTTCTCTATGTGTATATAGAATAAAGGACTGACATATAATGTCTGTTTTAAGAGGGGAAGTGTCATGAAATATTCTAATCCACACATATATAAATTATTAGGTAAATATGAAGCCTAACAAATAAAATTAATAAAGAGAAGAGCAATGGTAAAATGACAGTGCTGTCACAAAGAATGTACTCGAAATCCCCCTTGTTTTCTGCTTCGTCTGCAAATTGTAACGCTTTCACGTTGATAGTAAAGCTTACTGTATTATTACCCGCCTTCTTCAATGAAACGTGTGCTGTATTTCTTGGAAAAGCATTGAGACGTACTGCGTAATGACCTAAATTAACCCTAACATTAATTATACTGCGTTACCAAAACGAACGAACAGATGGACTAAAGGGATAAAAAGAGAAGGGAGAGGCAGAAAGCCGAACACTAAACCCGCTTCGCGCGATACACAATTACTACCATCACGCGTGTAAGTCTACATGCACTAATTTTTTTTTCAGACGGACAGTGATAAAATACACTACCCTTTCCCAGAGTTAGGTTTATAAATCATAACAGACTCTTATTAGAAAAGACAACATTATATGGGTTTACGTTTGAACACATAACAGTACCCAGACAGCACATCTTCTAAACAGGAGATAGAAGAAATTGCATATTTTGAACGCAGCCACGTAGCTCCTTTAAATTAGTATTTTTGGGTTCCTTAGGGTTTGCTGACAAATAATATGTAAAACGTTACGCAAATAGTCCAGGAATTAATAAATTATACCCAAAATAAAATATTGGGGGTGCCTGACAGCATAAAATCATTTCTGCTCATAAAATTTTTTTTTATAACGTGTTTGAAAAAACCTTACGTTACATAAATAGCCTACCATGTAAACTCCAAATTGATTGGAGCGCAACAAATGAAAGCCTAACCACGATTGGTCGGGCTATAAATACTATCTTGGTTGTTAGGGGAGACGGGAAAAGATAACATTTTTTCAAACACTTGTCGAAACGTGGCTCATTGGCCAGTCTCGCTGATATACACACTTGGGAGCGTTAGTTCGAGACCACTAATTCAAATAAGCTTGATAAAGCGACAGTACGTTGAAGCCAGCTCACATTTTTGCTAAAATAAAAGCCTGGAACATAGGCAGAACGGAATTTGTGCCAGTTTGTGCCAGAATTCATTGCTAATCAACGTATCTGTGTTTATTTCCATGAAATTGTGGGACAGTGGTCTTGATGGTAGTGAGCAGCACCTGGTCAGAGATTTGCTGAATCCAGAGTCGGACAGCATACTCCTTGGTCTTTTTAGCTATCAGTGAGGTGTCTCCTGAGCCCAGAGGAGAATTCGAGCAGAGGAGTCCTTTCCTGCCGCCATCACTCAAGATAAGCAGAGTTGGCCAGCTGAGCTCAACATTATGTCCCCTCATCTTGAAATAACTTTATAAAAATACCATTCAGAGGGGAATTTACTTGTCTTAAAATCAGGAACTGTGAACATCTCCAATAAGAGTCCCTAAAGACAAACTATTGAAGTCATGATGACAAATACCAACAGAGCTTGAACAAAACAAAACCAGTATTACCGCATTTTACTACTACACAACTGACACACATAGAACATTTGTAATAATATATGTCACTACAATATTCATATTAAATACATTCTGTACATAACTTGTAATTTAAATTGATTGTGATTCCTGGTTCCCTTGTAGTTGAATCAGGACACATATTCATTCATGCCAGTAATGAATACATATTGTTATTTGAAAGTTACGAGTGACTTCTTTAAGATATTCTCATAGAGTGTTATATGTATGTGAGTGTCACAGTGTTGTTAAGAGTAGTGGATTAAATTAAATTGTTTATCTGTCTGTTGTTGTGACTTACACTTCACCATACTCATACCCTAGACACATAACGTAGCATCACACTATTCCAGAATAATTCTGACTGAGATAAAGAGATATGTGGTAGCAAGTAAGGTTATTTATAATACACTACTCTTAATAGATATAGATACCATAAATATTTAATAAAATCCCACTTCACCACAGTCTTCTTTCATAATATCAACATACCGGCTTTGTGTTTCAAACATGATACAACAGCTTTCCCAATGGAGTCAAATGTTTGACCGCCTGTTTCCCACACGGCGGTTCAGACAGATTTAGGCGATTAAATATTATCGCTCGGCCGGGTCACCAAACCTGGCCGAATTCGTTAACAACAGTCTGGGAGTGTGAAAGTGTGGAACAATAAAGATACGCATTACTCCGTAGCCAAATACTGCCAATAGGGAGTGGGACGTGTTCGAGGATTCACCAATGCTATGGTCCAGGTGCATGGAGCAAAATAGTTGAAAATTAACGAATGAAAAGGCATGATTTATGCCAAATAAAAAGCGAATGAGTGTGAAAAATGAAGAAAAGAAAGGATACGGCGCTGGAGGGCTTGTAAGGTTATTTTTGTGAGAGATCACACAAAAGAGCCATGTTCTAGACGTTTTGTCACACGTGCTGTTAATCTCTCATCGCCTCATGTTGTAGAAAGCGAATATTTGAACACTTTATATATGAAAAACCGGTGTAAAATAAGTTGATTAACAACACTATTGATTTGTTTTATGAAGATATTTTCAGTGTGAAAACTTCATTTTGCCTAGACCTGATACCATAAGCCTTTGTGCGCTGGGGCAGTCGCGCTGCGACGTCGCTCGAGCAGTGGAGTGTGTGATAGTCAAAGCTAGAAAGTATAGTCCCAGAACTGTGAGAAGAGAAATCGCGTGACCTGAGTGGTAGGGACAAGTCAGGTAGCTAAGTGCACAGTTCTAAATGGTAGCTGTAGAAGAAAGTGTGTGTAGTTAGTCACCTTTCTCGCTCTAGACCTGTCCTATAGTCCCGGGATGTTCTACAAATATGTGAGTGCAGATCGTATTTATTCCCTTCCAGTTATAAATTATTAATGTTTCTTTGATCACTCAACAAAATTATAAATGGGGAAATTCTAAATACTTAAGTATAAACTGCAGGTATACACATAAATAATTGCACTTGATTGAATTAATGATATATAGTAAAAAAATTTTGCAAACTTCGGTATAATACAAATCCTACAAGATTACACTCAAGTTAAAAAAAAACAAAACTATATATATCAGAATATATATATATAATATACTAAATTTATATATATATATATTGTCACACGTTTCCCCCACCCCCCCCCCCCCCCCCCCCCCGAAAACATCATTGTGCACATTCATGTACGATCTCTTACTTAACCCCTTGGCTTGACACGTTTGTAATAGCTGTACTTCCCATCGCGTCCCGTTTCAAAACATCTGGACTCATTGCTTATGCTTATGCCCAGGGAACAGCCGTATGGTCCAATTGCTAACAACATTATACACAATTTCCAAAATCCGTTGGTGTCACCCGTTTTTTTTTTTTTTTTTAACCACTGGGTTGAACCTGAAAAAATACTGACCAGGTTATGTGTATCTATTGTTTATAACCAAGGTAACCCCACTCTTAGATTCTGACTGACCACTGTTTGATCAGACTCCTCACTTCGACCATACACTGTCTTGATGCATGTGGTTAAGTTCAGTCTTTCAAAAGGAGGTTACTACAATAAATACATTTTAAAATGTTAACATCAGTTAAAGAAAATTATCCAAACCCATTCTGATGATTACTACCCTTTTGGCTCAGCATTATTGCCAAAGATTAGCTTAATTGTTTCCCTTACAACTACATCTGACAAAATGTGGCCGAAAAAAAAGAAAAGAAAAGGAGAAGACGAAGTCTTTGAGAACAGCACCCAATAACACAACCCCATAAAATGGGACTGTATAAACTATTATTGACTAGCGTTTGGTCAGTTCCTAAACAAGAACACTCCTAGCCTAGCCAAGGCTTATCCCAGGATTGGGAGGTTATATTAGTGATTGGAAGCTGTCTTCTTTCGGGCACAAGGGCGATGATTATAGGACATTGAGGATTTTATTGGCTAAAGCAATAACATTAATTTTAAATAATTCATCAATTTTACAAAGTACCTTAATTCACTAAGCATATTTTGTAAGCATTAACGATCTATAACAGATATACCATCAAGAACAGTGCGATAATTCGAAATTTGCGGCTGTTAGAAAGCTTCGATCTTCACCAAATCGCTCACGAATTGGCTGGCCAGGTGCTGTGGCTTCTTCTCAGTCTTATTTTGTTGTTTGTGTTACGGAGTTGTTAAGGACTTCTAATCTATGAGGTAAGCCCTCTGGATTTCTTATGAGCTCTGTCAGCGTTCTTGAGGTGATTTTAATTAAGTTAAGGAAAACTGTGTCTGAAGTACGGGCTACATATACCAACACCTAGATCCTAAACACCTTGCTTTCTCGGAGTGATCCCGCGCCTGAGTTCACTTTTCTTCTTGTAAAAAATTTTAGTGGGATTTTCAATGCCGTTTTAACAACTCTTTACGCACAACAAATCAGGGAGGATTTCATCGTCAATACATAGATTCTAGATTCCTCTCTCGACTCCCGCTCCACTCCGCCAGTGGCCAATACTTACCATGATTATTTGTAAGTTGCTGGTTCAAATGTCAAATTAATTATCTGTGATGGGGTCAGTATGTAAACCATTAAAGTTATATAGCAGGGACTGTTACGTTGTTCAATTGCAATCATTTATCATAAAGGACACTAGTTTACTTGGGCTAGTTCCAGAATGTCTTTAGCCTCGTGTTACGACAGGGCGTTCTCTATTTAGATGGCTGACGGCCTAAGCCAGTTGCTAAATCGATTGGTTACAGCAAGTTTAGAGAAACACGTTACGTGATATGTGGGGAAATTCCTTGTTACGAATATCCTTGGTATGCCTTATTGTGATCGCTCTTTCATCACTTCTCGCACGCAGCCTTCGCTTTAAAATTGTTTGCTAATTGTGAAAAGTTGAAAGATTGAATTTGGTTGTACTTCAAGATATACGTTTTACGCTCCCAGTATTGTAAATATTTGAGTTGCTTTTTTAATAATGAAAAGAAATAATTTTGAATTCCTTCCTTCTTGAGTAGTTTTAAGAAAATATTATAATTAGCCGGCAGTTTTCTGTCACCTGTTCACATATGGTGGCACTATTCACACTTCTTAAATCCTAAACGCTTCGCGGAAATTGCCTTCGCTGCTATGTATAATGTTAATGTTAATCCAGGGAATGGACGGTCATTGCAACTCAGGGAGCAAAAACATAGGTGCTCAAGTCTACTCTCAACATAATGTCGAAGGGTCAATGAATGCTAATTGTTCCTGTTGCGCACAGGATTTGTTCGGTAAATCTTCTAATTACGTCCAGTTTGCTGGCGAAATTCAGCAAGCTTTAGCCTTGATGATTCATCGATTGCTGATGTCATTCTCTAATAGACGAACATGACATGCGCCATCAGTATTTCTTCCTTATTCTATTGGCCAATGCACCCTTAATGGTGTTGCTCTTGAAGATTAGTCTGTCAGCGCATTTCGTTGACCACATTCTACCACGGCATGACCAGGGACAGTAGATCCATATCAGTTCTTGAACGGGTTATTCGCTATCTATGTTATTATTTATAAACTGTCTGGAACGTTTTTCTTGATTATGGATTACACTGGCTAATGGATAGCTTGAACGCTTTCTATACCTCACGATGCACTGCGAGCATATTTTGTTTCCAGTAGAAATGGTCTCATGTTACTTAGTGTTTTCCTGCGTGAAGTAGATGATGGGCGTAAATCGTTCTCTGCCATAAGCATAATGAAATGTAGTGGATTTGATGGAATAGTATGAATTGTGATGTTACTTAGTGTGATGCATGAGGTCAGCTGTTGAAGGACTCCTGAGATAAATGTAGCTGTGACATGTGGTCAGAAGGCCCTTCTTGCTACCACTACGACCTCACACCTATCTTTTTTTTTTCTAATGAATGTGGCTACGTTAAAATTCTAGGGTACCTGATATGTAATGTGTTGTGGTGGATGTTATACATACACAACACACAGATATATAAATAAGTTCTAATAACACTGGCTAACAAAAAAAAAATTTTTTTTTTTTTTCTCTAACATTTCTATGTTTTTCTGGTCAATTTTAATGCGCTGTTTTTAAATCTGCAAACCGTTTTTCTCTATCAGGTCGGGATCTCTAGAAATACGCAATTGAAGTTTTTTAACAACGCATACAGTATTACAACATCATTCGTACAAGAAGTATAACAGTTAGGTAGGCTTGAATTTCTTTGCAGTCGACTTTCGTCGGTGAATGGCATGTGGTACATCGCGATGTAACATCCAACAATAATCGGCAAGCATGGTCACACTCCACCGTCCTTGATAACGTGACTCCATTACGGCGATATCTTGATGGAATCGTTCTCCATGTTCATCGCTGACTTCGCCAAGTCAGGGAAAAAGTCAAGATGCGAATCGAGCAAAAGGATTTTGAGGGACATGTTACAGCCCATAATTCTGTATGCATCTATGCACTGCTTAACAATATGCACATAGTCGACAGATTTGTGATTTCCCAGAACGTTATCGACGATCGATTTGAATGCCATCCATGCGCGAAGTTCACTACCATGTAACAAGTTCTCGAATTGTTTGTCTGCAATAACTTTCCTAATCTGAGGTCCTACAAAGATACCTTCCTTTATCTTTGCATCGCTAACTTGCGGAAACTTTTCTTGAAGAAAAGTGAAAGCTTTGCTCGTTTTATCTAACGCTTTTACGAAATTCTTCATGAGCCCCAACTTTATATGTAACGGTGGTAAACATGATGCTGTCTTTGTTAACTAATGACTCGTGTATTACATTTTTATGCCCGAGCTGCATACGATCCCTGATAGGCCACACCTTTCTTGCATAATGTTCCTGTCTGTTGCGGCTGTCCCATTCACATAGGAAGCAACAAAATTTAGTATACCCAGTCTGCATGCCCGGTGAGAATTTGCAATGACCTTTAGGTCTCCACAAATCCGCCATTGGTAGTCATTGTACTTTATTTTTGGCAAAAAGTATAGCCATATTGTCATAAGTTTCTTTCATATGAACAGAGTAGGCACTGGAATTGATGAAAATAAATTTCCATTATGCAATAACACGGCTTTTAGACTAGTCTTGGAAGAGTCGATGAAAAGTCGCCATTTGTTGACTATGTGCTCATGACCGAGGTGCACCATTAGACCGTTTACATCTTTGCAATAGCAAATGTCATCATCCATCTCAAAGTATTGAACAAGTTCTCTGTGTCTATGACGAAATTTAGGTATCGGAGTATCGGGCGCTAAAAGATTCCCATTCTTTGAGTCGCGAACCGAGTAATTCCGCTTGTTCTTTGGTAAGAGCGAGATCACGTATTAGATCTGAAAGTTCTGAATGGTTAATTAAGTGAACACCATCATTCACCGGTATATAATCCGAGTCAGAATTAGTTTCTAAAGCAGGTAAACTAACACTTTCTGATGGTTCATTCACGTCCAACGGATATTGTTCTGGTGGAACTGGGATCGGACACGTGATTGGATCATGAGGCACTGGTTTCGTAACCGATTCAATATTTGATTTAAAAACCACAGACTTTCTAGTTTTTTTTAAATACTGAAACCATGGATAATTTTGTCAAGCAGACAAGTAACAATCAGTAGTGTGTGTGATTTTTTGTCGGGGGGGGTCACGCCATATTACTGGCACTCCAAAAGGCATCGACTTATGCTTCGGCGATTTTCGTAACCAACCTGCCAATGTATTTGCACAAGTCGAACAAACTGCATTTGGCTTCCAAGATTTATTTGCATCATCAACTTTCGAATCGAAATAATCAGTTCTATATGCTTTCTTTTAGTAATGGTGTAAAGTTTTTTCTGGTGAGAACACGATCGGTAAAAATACTCCGCCTACCCGTAACAGTAAACAGTTCAGCCGAATTTCTACAACTTCTAGAAGCCATATTTTCCACTGCAGAAACTGAATTATTTTCAAAATACAGTAACTTTTTGAAAAAAATAGCGTAACATATGTCATGCATCTTTTAAGCAGTATAAATTAAAAGTAGAATTATTTTGCATGTTTATTAATTTTTAATAAGTTATGTAGTAAAAAATGGAACACGGGGCAAATAAACGGTTTTCCCAAACATTATATTTTATTCAACACATTATCTTAGAAACCGCTCTTTGTTCGATTCTCGCTCGCTTATAACGGACTTTCTCAGTTTGACTCAGCGCAAGAAACAAACCCTGTAGAACACTTAATTTCTTATTTAAGAAAGAAAAAATGATGTTTGGTCAGTGTAATATTAATAAAATGTTGATAACACCCTGGAAACTAATCAAGCTTGTGTAAATTTTTGATAATAAATTTTCTTTTTTTTGTTTATTTGTTCTGAACCAAGGTTTTATTTTGGTCAGAACATATGAATTTGGTTTGGTAATTATTAATGAAATGCATGAATTAGTTATGGGCAAAAAAAATGAAAGGTGGTGTACATATGTATTTTACACGACTTGTTATGCTTTACTTAATGTTTATAGTTGTAACTTTTATATAGGGTATTGAGAAACGATTAATGGATGTGCTGTTTGGGGTGGCCTCATCACTCCCTGTCTATGGCGACTACACATTGTCCATTTATTGATGGAAATATTAATTAGTGTGTTAGAAAATAAAGTTGAGTTTGGTGAATTTCCAGCAGGCAGAGTACGCTCACGTATCTTTGACACATGAGTAATTCTGGTGCTGGAATCAGGTGACCCCACCTCTCCGTGCTTGGGGGCAATATCAGGCTGCTCTGCCAAAATATATAAACTGCACGGGATTCCACTCTTGTAATTACTCAACAACTCATTTGACACCACATTGGTGCCAAATAAAAACTCACAGTTCTGCTAATAAAAGTATTGGTCATGTGTCAGAATTCCATCCTCTAAACCATTTCTGGACACAACACTACACACAACAACACCACATAGGACGGAAGTCAGATCTCTTTGACCATACAACACATCTTACCAAGTTGGTTTTGCACATAGGATAAGTTCCCCAGACTACATATTCTGAAATATGTTCATTAGCTTTCTGCCATAGCATAGGATAGGCGATATGTTCCACTGATCTCAACACATGATCTGTCCCTCATAACCCTTACTGGAGTTTATGTATTTTATTTGTCTCTAGACCCTGAACTGGGGCGGGGGGTGTAGAGCGAATCCTTACTTGTTGTAAGGGATAGATTTTGATATGGCAGTATCAAATCACTCGAAACATTAAACAAATATTAAAATATACAAAGAAATACTTTCAGTCTTACCAGAATTATGAATATAAAACACAGTTATCTGCTAGCAAAAACTCAGCTGAGCTGCTGGCTTTAGTATGGCGTCCCTCTAAATATTTCAATTAGCTTCTGGGAAATACACCACTGAATTTTATTTATTGTGTCTACTACTAGGGAACAGTTTATGTAGAATGGCAAAAATGCGCGTCTGAGCGCCGATAATATATTCATCTATGGCCAATCACCGCCTTTTTTCCTTTTCAAATTCAAACCTCCTACCAAAAAGTCATTTCAGTCATACCTCAGTCAAGTATGTATTATTGTCTGTTGGTCCGTCTGTCTCTACTTGCGTTTCACAAAAAAAACACACTTGTTTTTTTTTAACCAACTCTGCCTTCCCCTACACAATTTTGCCTTTAAAGTTATTTTTAGCCACAATTCTCCACCCCATCCCCTCTCTTTCATTCCAACTAGATTTTTTAGCACTTGAGTCTCAAGGCCGCAGTTTTTGAAAATTAGGCGACCATTTTTTCTTGTTTCAATGCAGTCGCTCGCTGATATGAACAACACAGTCTTTTGTCAATATCTTTCTTATTATCTATCGGTCTGTATAAATGAAAGCATATTATTTCACTGCTCAAGATGGGCCATCGGCCAGCTAGGTTTTATATTCCTAACATTATTATTAAGAAAAAGTTACTTTTCAAGGTTATTTGGTTTTTTTTTGTGAATATTTTTCGAGCATCTTCATATACTGCGTTTGTCTCTGAATTCAAATAAACGGACTAAGTTATCGCAAAAGCGTCCAAGAAATGACTGTTGCGTATAAAATAGCTAAGGTCCTTTTTGTCGATTTCTTTACCTTGTGTCAACTTGGGGACGTGATTTTTTCCTTGCCCCACCAATTGCGTCTTTTTAGCCTTGCTAGTTTTCAAGCACATGTTCAGTCATTATTTTTTCCTTTTGATCTCCGTTCTCATCCCGTTCCAAGGGTAAAAAGTTTTGCACTTCACGTCTAACAAGTTAATTTCCATGGGATGGTGGTGACCCGTGGCGTGGGCGATCATGTATTCTAGTAGCTTACGCATTAGTTTTTATCCCTACATTTTATCTTTGGAGATATTTTAACGTTGTATCACGGTTAATTTTACCACACATCTCCCACTTGAAAACATGCCTACGGCAAGTTCCAAAACCAGTGATACACATAGATAAAATCTCTCCTCACGCCTGCCACTACTCTAATTTTGATCACAGGGGTGCCGACTGAGGAAATCTGCACCGACATTCAATTTGCCTGGGATATATTGGATACTAAACTGATAAGGTTGAAGCAATAAAGACCACCTCAGCAATCTTGCGTTTTCATGCTTAGCCTGAGATAAGAATACGAGAGGCTGATGATCCGTCTCGACCACAAAAGTCCTACCATACAGATAGATTTGAAACTTCTTTATTGCCCAGATTAACGCTAAACATTCTTTTTCGCTTGTGGAGTATCCTTGGTCCGCCTTATTCAATTTGCGGCTTGCATAAGCGACTGGTTTCAGTTCCCCATCAGGTGAAGATGATCTTTGCAACAAAGCCGCTCCGAGTCCTACATTACTTGCATCGGTTCTTAAGACAAAGTCCTGTGTCAAATCAGGCAGTTTGAGAATAGGCTTGCTAGTGAGTTTTTCCTTTAAGTCTTGGAACGCTAATTCACTTTGCGCAGTCCAAATAATTTTATCTGGAAGTCCCTTGCGAGTCAGATCAGTCAGAGGAGCACAAATAGAGTTAAAATCTTTGATATATTTTTTGATAAAATCCGCATAACGACACGAATGATCGCACGTCCTTTTTTGTTTTGTGTGTCTAGGTGCTCTCTGCAGTTTTTCCAAGTTCTTGGGATCAGGGGTCATGTTACCCTGATATACAGTGTGTCCCAAGAATTCCAACTCTTTGCATCCAATACAACATTTTGTTGGCCTAGCAGTTAAGTTCGCCTCCCTAAGCCTATTAAATAACATTTTTAGAGCTTCAATGTGTTCTTCAAATGTCTCTGTGGCGACGAGAATATCATCCATGAAATTCGTGATACATGGGTTATTCAGGGGATCCAACAATTTGCGCATCATCCTTGAAAATACACTCGGAGCATTTTTCAGTCCGAATGGTAGCATGTTGAATTCATAATGTCCATCCGAAGTGCTAAAAGCCAAATAAGGTCTCACTTCAGGCTTCACTGGATCTGGTAATAGCCTTTACTAAGATCCACCTTTGAAAAGTATTTTGCCTTGTTCAATCTGGCAAATAACTGTTTTGTGTCTGGTAATGGATCCACTTGTCCTTCTGTGACAGCATTCAGTTTCCTGTAATCTATGCACAGTCTGTGTTCCCCCAGACGGTTTTCTCAACAAAACGACACTAGAGCTAAAAGATGATTCACTGTGTGAAATAATCCCCTCCTTCAACAAATAATCTATTTCTTCCTTCAATGCCTTCTCCTTCGCGAACGGAATAGAATAGGCTCTCATACAGATTGGGTTTGAGTCTACCAGTTTCATGTCATACTGTAGCAAATTTGTATGGCCTGGTTTATCTGTTAATACATCTGTATGTTCCTCCAGAACCTGTTGAACTCTCTCCCTCTGGTTTTTAAGTCAGGTGCTTACTGACTTTTACCTGTGCTGCTGTTTCACAAGGATGTAATGGGTATTCATGTGAGGTGAGTGGTTCCTTTTGCATTTGAGTTGCGATAGCTAAGGTCAATAAGGGGGGGCTTTCTGAGA
>JAMPIV010004407.1:0-13440 GCA_024509875.1 Oreohelix idahoensis | reverse complement strand
GACTTCGAAATTATGCTTTCCTTAAGTAATCAATTTCTTGCTTTAATGCCGTCGCCTTGGCATACGGAATCGGATAGGTTCTCATTCGGACGGGCGTAGGATCCGTGACTTCCATGTCAAACTCCATCAGGTTTGTCCGGCCCGGTTTGTCTGTCAGAGAGTCGGCGTGGTTTTCCATCAATCTCCTCACACTTTCTTGCTGGGCTTCCGTTAGGGTGGAGCTTATTTTCACATCTAAATGTGATTCCTCCTGTTTCACCGGGTACTCTACGGATGATAATGGCTCTTCTTCCATTTGCATAGCAATGGCCATAGTCATGAGGTGCGCTGGTTCGGCAGGGGCTCGCTCGTAAAACTTCTTAAGCAGATTTAAGTGATAAATTTTTCTGCTTTCCGTTCACGGCGATTTTATAGTTGGTGCGAGAAATCTTTTCCGCCACTTTGTAGGGTCCCCTCCAGCAAATCTGCAATTTATTACTGCTACTTGGCAGAAGAAGTAGCACCTTCTCTCCTACTGCTAGTTCTCGGTCCTTCGCATTGCGATTGTAATATTTGGCATGTTTCCGCCTAGCCTCCCGTACTTTCGCTGTGGCTAATTCCCAGCCAGTCTTCAGGCGTTGTTTCAAGTCTGTGACGTACTGGAAGGCTGATGTGACAGTGTCGTCTGCCTTGGCATCTGTCCATGTTCTTAGTAATGCTTCTAATGGACCTTTAATAGGTCTTCCGAAGAGTAATGTGGCCGGAGGAACTCCAGTTGACGCATGCGGTACTTCCCTATAAGCAAATAATGCGGCAGGAAGATACTGATCCCAAGTTTCTGGCTTCTCCTGTGCCAACTTCCGAAGAATAGAGGTGAGCGTCCCGTTAAACCGCTCTACTTGCCCGTTACTTTGGGGGTGATAGGGCGAAGTATGGATATGCCTAGTCTTGAATATTCTAAGCACCTCCTCTGTCAACTTGCCTCTAAATTGTGACCCGTTGTCTGTGAGAATTTCATGCGGGAAGCCCAATCTAGTAAAGATATTCAGTAAAGCGTCAGCTACATGCACTGAGTCGCATGCTGGCATGGCTATGGCTTCGCCCCACATGGAACAGGTGTCCACTAAGGTAAGGATATGGGAGTTCCTCTTCTTAGTTCTCAGCAGAGGTCCAATTATATCCACGGCCACTCTTTCAAATGGGGTGCCCAAGATTGGCATCTCCCCAAGGGTCGCGGGTGCCGTCCAGTGTTTTGGTGCAACTTTCTGGCACTGAGGACAAGACTTGACGAAACGTTCAATGTCGCCGGTGATCCCTGGCCAATAATAGTGGCAGGCAATCCTTTGAGTCGTGGCGCTCATTCCCATGTGTCCACTAAATGGGATAGAGTGGCCCATCTCAAGCACCTGGTTCCTATAGGTTGCAGGAACTACTAATTGGTTGTGTTCCTGTCCTTCATTTCCAGCTCGGCGATACATCAATCCATTTTTCATAAAGAAGTCTCCCTTGGTAGGTGGGTTGTGTGTTCTAGGTAATTTTTTAAAACAGGGCGCCAGTGTGGAATCTTCCATTTGGGCCCTCTTCAATTCCTCGGGGAGGATATTGGTAGGAGGTTCCTGCTCTGCGTCTTTTCTTGACTGTCCTCTAGTCTGTACGGCCGCCATGACTAGTGGTTGAGTAGGTTCTCCAAGGAACACATATCTACATCCCAAGATTAAAGAGTAGATTGGTTCTTCCATGATAGCTGCACGAATCTCTCCTGTCACATAACGAGATTCCACTCTGATAAGTGCAATTGGCAGTGTCATGGGTGCAACATCCTTCGTCGGACCTTGGATGTCGACACTCTCTTCTGTTATCTGGTCAGGGGTGACAAGAGATGCCCTGACCACCGCATCAAAAGCAAGTCCTGTGTCATAAAGGCACTCCACAGATTGTCCGTTTACGAGGACTGATTCGATGACAGGAGGATGAGAAACGTTTCCGGTTCTCTGCTCCTTCCGGGGTGACGATTTTGTCTGCAGACAGGCAGCATGTTGGGGAGGAGGTCTGCGCTTGCACTCATTAGTGTTGTGATTGTTCAAGCGACAGTACTTGCACCATTTATCTCCCTGTCTCTGGTGTGGCGCAGCATTTTTCTTGTTTTGCTCTTTGTAGTTATCTTGTTTTGCGTGCTGTTTATGCGAGATGTGTGGTCCTTTGCTTTGTTGGTCTGGTTGGGAGCGAGCAGGTTGCTTTGGCGCCTGATCCGAAAACTTCTTTCTGGCTCCTTGAGACTCCATGAGAGCATTTTGGAATCGCTCTGCCAGTGTAAGAATATTTTCTAACCGGTCAGCGCCGTTTTCAGTGAGAAATCTACGCATTTCCACCGACATAGATTCTTTCAGTTGCTCTATCACAATCAGCTCTTTCAACCCGTCATAGTTCTCGGCAAAGTTTCCCAGTGTACACCACTTCACTAGGTAGTCTTCAATACGGGCTGCGAACTGTGAGAAAGTCTCTCCTGCATCCTTCCTAGAACCTCGAAATTTTTTCCGGTAAGCCTCTGAATGAAGCTCGTACCTCACCAAGAGAGCTTTTTTCAATGCCTGGTAGTCATCTTGCTCTCCGGCCGGAAGTTTATTAAAAACTTCGTAGGCGGCTCCTCTTAGGCCCTGGGAAAGTTTCAAGTTCCACTTCCGTTCTTCAAGTCCAAACCCTGTTGCAAAGCGTTCAAAGCGGTCTAAAAAGGCGTTCATGGTATCATTCCTTTCTGAAAAAGGTTCCAGCGGAAAGTTCATGGCATTGGGTGGCGCAGGTTGCGAAGTAGGCACACCATCTGAGCGGGGTGAGTACCCTCCATCACAGTTGGAAGCCGCTGCACTTTTTGCCAGCTCTATTTGATTGGTCTGTCCCTGGATTTCCAGTTGCTTCATCATAAGTGCATGCTCTGCTGCGGCTTTCTCTTTTCGCTCCGCTGCTTCTGCTGCTTCTTTCCGCTCCGCTGCTTCTGCTGCGGCTTTCTCTTTCCGCTCCGCTGCTTGTGCTGCGGCCTTCTCTTTCCGCTCCGCTGCTTCTGCTGCGGCCTTCTCCATTGTAAGTTTCTGCATTTCCATCTCTCTTTCATGGAGTTTATCAGTTTCCTCGCTTACATATTTCATCAGGTCTTTTCCACTTAACCCGAATTCACGCCCTGCCTCCATCAAACTATTTCTAATTTTCGCAGCATCTGCCATGATATGCAGTACGGGTTTGCGAAGGGAAAAATTGGCAGTGACCTCCAAACAAATTTAATAGACTCGCACAAGTAATTATCTCTTTAAAACCAGCTAGGTTTTAATTAGTAATCAAGTTCAAATAGTTCTTAAAAATCACTCACTCAGCGTATTCTGAAAAATTAATTAACAGATTATCTCGAAGTTTCTATGAAAAATTTACTAAATATTTATGATAACAGTTTCTCCAGCAGTTACTGAAAAAAAAAAATTTTCAGTTCCCTACAGTATCCTCTGTTCTCAAAAAGTGTTTACTCTGTCCGTTTGATACTCAATTTAAAAAGTATCACTCGTGCTTTAGAGATATAAATTATCCCCCCTATGAAATAGACAAATTATAGTAAGTGTCAGTCTAGGAGATAATCCCTCGAAATGCCAACAAATTTTGCAATTATCGCAATTGTAAAGCAGGGATGAAAATGTGATTTATCACACTTCTAAGTCCGGGTTCACTAATCCCGGACGAGCCCCCAATTGTCGTGTGGTGAGTCACTGGGGCAACTACGACAGTAGTTTTTGCCAGGAATAGTCTATGAGATATTAGATATAAGGTCTCTAGAAATTGGCTCGTTAAGAAAGAAAAAAAGACCTATTCGAGATAGGGACAAGAAGACAGGAATGCGAATGCTTTCCACTAGACAGTGTTTTCTAATAAATTATGGAAAGAGTTCTGTTTCCCCACGACCTTAGCTTCTGCCCTTAGATCCCGTAAAGAAAAAGCCCCCAACCTCATCTGAGTAGAGAAAGGTTCCTATAGGTGAATATGTAACACCGACAGCACGAGTGATACATTAACAAACTCTTGATAATGATCAACTGATCGTTGGGTTTATTAATGAAATATCCACACATATAGGGTTAGTAATGGTTAGAACGTGATGATGGTGAAAGACGATTCACACAAAACACACAGATGAGATAATAAAATTACAGTTAATTAAGTAATAGTTAATTAAGGATGAACTGGTGTAGAGTGAAATGATGATGTGATATGATACGTGTTACCAAAATGGTGAGTACTCTACACAGTCCATGTGTCTCTAATGCTTCTCCTAGATATGAGGATTCACATGTATGCATAAAATGTCCCAAGTTGTTATACGTTATGTCGAATGGGGTATCTCTAAGTCGTGGACGTTCTGATGAATACTGTTGTCGTACGGAGAACGCTGACGAGATATTTATGTATATTCCTTCACTGTTTGAGTATATCTCTGTAGTGTGGATCAACAGTTAATAGTTGTCATATGAACAAAAGGTCTGTGGTCTAATCTCCCGACGGTACTGGTCAGACTGGATATCTTCACGAAATGTTAGTGATATGTAGACTCATAATCTTGCGTATGTAGTCGTGATTCATATACTTTCGAGTCTGCTTCATAAAATGCGCTTAAGAGTGTGTTGCACGTGGTATAAATATGCGATTCCTCTTTTGAGCTCTTTTGCTTGACTTCAGATAATAATGATCTTTCGAGTGATTAGAGTTTATGATGACTCTGTATTGAACTTGTGATAACGATGTATTGAACTTGTGATAACTCTGTATTGAACTTGTGAGCAAGCAGTATATGGTGACGAAAAATGCTGCGTCCATCTTATGACTTGTGGGTGAGACAATATTCCTTTTAAATTGAGGAATGAAAGATGTCCTATGGCGAATTCTGCTAGCCAAATGTCCGTTTTTGATAACTTATTTCTGGTTAGACGTCAGACACGTTGCGTGTAGACTCAGACTTCTGATGAACTGAAGACACACAAAAGTCTTCGTAAGTTTTTCACATTTAACATCACTGGTTGACTTTCATTTAAACTACTGCTCATTATTCATCTCCCTCTCTCTGAGTTCAATTCTAATGATGTTAAATATCTTGTGCATGAGAGTGTGTGCATATGGGAGACTGTGATGATGATAAAGGTGAAATATGAACTATTAATTACCTTCTATCATCCTATCATCTTCTATGAAAATCTTCTGATTTTATTAATCAGTTATGCCAAGAATTATTTGAAACTTTATCTTCCGCACATTTTAGCTGTGAGGTTAAAATAAACAAAATTAAGAAAATGTATTAATAAGTATAAGATCTACTAACCTTCTTTTCCCTTCGCAAAATCCTTTAAGAACACAATTAATCACGGAACTGAATTATCATCCACTCTGAATAAACACGTGTATTAGGCTATGCGTTTTTGGGTTTGATCTCTTCCTCACAAGGTAAAAACCTGGACTGCCTCACTCTAGTAGATTATGCGGTATTATATATTTCTGGAAGTCACCCTGCCCAAGCTGGGCGTCCAATGTGGTCAACCCACGCTTGTCTGAACCGCGGCCACGTTTTCCCCTGGCCAATCTGGGCGTCCAATGTGGTGTCACAGAAATTACAGTTTGATTAGGATGACCATATGTGTTTTTACCAGATTTATCACGATACAATGTGGGCTTCAAATGATAATGTCAGGCATGTGGACTCAATCAAAGGACTTTATTTCCCCCGATGAAAGAACAAATGTGGTTCTCTAGATACCGGTCGCGAGTAATCACAACAATAAAATAGCAAATGTGGATCGCAAATATGAGATGAGAGAGCAAATGCCGGAGAAAATACAGTATGAAGAATGTAGGAAAAGATGGAGCAATAAGGCCTTTGCGCTCGTTTATCACAAGTGCCACACGTTGGCACTTGACGCAGGATGTCACATATCTGATGATATCAGTGTTCATTTCTGGCCACCAATAGTGAGTCGATATTCGCTGAATAGTGGCGTTTTGTCCCATATGTCCGTTAAAGTGAAGAGGGTGCCCCATTTCTAAGATTTGGTTTCTGTACTGCGTCGGTACTAGGAGCTGGTTATGTCCCTGTTCAGGGTCGGCCGTTCTTCGATACAGCACTCCATCCTTAGAAAAGATGTCTCCGTTGTGTCTGGGGTCCTTGGCCATGGGCAGTTTTCTAAAGCAAGGCTCCAAGGTAGGGTCCTTTTGCTGCGCCTCTTTCAGTTCTTTAGGTAACATATTATGTGCAGGCTCCTGTTCCTTTTTGGTTTGCCCTCTTGTGGTTACTGCTGCCACAATCGGCTCTTTCGGTCTCCATATAAACACATATCTACAACCAAGTATGACTGGGTAGATCGGATCATCCATTATAGCCGCTTTAATAACACCTTGGACGAAATCCGAGTGTATTTTCACCAGTGCTTTGGGAAGCGTTATGGGTGCATCACCTTTCAAAACTCCACATAATTTGACGTTTTCTTCTGTCTCTTGACCAGGTTTGACAAAATGCCTTGCGACAATACAATCAAAACTCAAACCTGTATCAAACAGACAATAAGTTGAAGTCCCTGTTGAGGATTGCTTCATGTCTGCAGCATGGCGCATTCCTCAAATGAATATATTAATGATCGATGATGTCGGGAGTTGTTGCATGTGTGCAGGCATTTGAGTTTGGCCGACTCGAATGGGTGCACCATGGAACACCGCAAATGAATATTAACGACATAGAATGCATATCTCTATGCATTACGCGTAGGACTTAGTAACGTCATTCGAATCGTGGGTTTTGACCCTAACGGCAGCGTGTTTTTACAAGTGTGACCTAGCCACTATGATATGTGTGGTATAACCACTAGGATATGTTTGGCATTGTCCACTGAAGATATATGTGTGGCTGGAAAGCCTATTTAGCAGTGTGTTCTTGGATTAAACGTAAGTCGTCTCGTTATTAACGCAGTTTGTAATTATGGCAGATTAGCCTGGCAGTGTATGCCAAATGTACAGTCGTAACTAGCAGTAGGAGTAAGACTAGTGTAAAACGAATATTATATAGCTAGCGGCAGACATAAGCCTAGTGTAACAAGGATATTAGACGACTAGCAGCAGATGTAAGTCTAGCGTAAGGAGGATATTTCAAAACTAGCAGTGGAAGTAAGTCTAGTGGGAAAAAGGGCTATTATTAACTAGCAACAGGAGTAAGCCTAGTTAGCCTATGAATATTATGCCACAGGATGTTGGCCAAAAGGAACTGACCATGATACAGAACTATATATATATATAAGTGAACATATGCTTTAATGAATAGTAAGAACTCATTCGACACGTACATGGAACTATGTTTATAAACTATGTCTTTGAATAGTTGTGCCTACTCATGAAATGAGACTGTTAATTAAACATGTTTAAGTCGTCAAATACTGGTCTTATTAAATGCCGTATTCTGAGTTAAATTCCATACTGTTTGATCCATTCATAATGACCAAACACGCTGCATCTCACACTGCTGATATTAATAAGGCAAGAATAGACAGGTCAGTCAATAATCAGAAGTTTAATATGAAGCATGTTCCAGTATCAACGCATCACATGGGTTACTAGAGACAGTAATCGATACTAACGTAGCGCCTAATGGAATCCTGTAAAATATATATAAATGAACCCTGCGGACTTTGACATTATAAGATCAGAATACGCACACAACATCTTGGTCATCCTAAGCTTTTAGAGCCTTACTTTAAACTGGTGTCAAAGGTTGTCAAAAAAGTCCGTAATAGTCCCATGCCCATTAACTATAGTTTTTCACGTTTGTGTGTCTTGTTGTCACATAATTGTGTGTTTGTGTTTAGTTTAACTTACAGTTCTAGATATAAGTTGGTACACGATTTTCTTATACTAAAATTTAGTCGTATAAGATAGGCTTGACTAGAGAAACTACTCATTCCAGAGACAGATATTTTCCTTAAACTATTCACTCGTGAAATCTATTTCTTACACCGTAATTCTCACACATGTACCACTATCACCTCTGCTCAGACGGGACCATAAATATCTTCTAATTTATCTAAAATTTACGACACAGTTGAAGTACAGATTGGTTAAATCACCAAAGAAAGATCTATGTAGGTCATAATGCAAGAAATCTATCTTGCTGTTCAATACAATTGATATAAAGACAGTCAGTAGTCATATGACTGAATTAGAAGAAGTTGCGAATCTTGCATATATCAGAGAACAAGAATTATTGTTACAATGAAATGAAAATACAGCTGCAAGTACATCTCAATAATGATCATACCTATACATATAGCATAGTGGTTAGGGCACTGGCTTTCTAGCGCAGTGGTCTATGGTTCAATCCCCGGATGAGGCGGGAATTTTTTAGGACACAAACGGCTCCTGGGTCGACCCAGCCCCAAATGGGTACCAGAGCAACTCTGGGAAGGTTAAGGCGGCCGGCGTGATGCCGACCACATCACTCCTCGTGTGCCGACGGTCAAGATAATATGGGCCTAACACCATATTCCCAATATGCCTCAATGGGCGTGTAACGGATTCCTTTACCTTATATATTGTTTTTCTTAACCAGCAGCACTTGGGCTTTCAGCCCTTCGGCTCAATGACATGTCATTGCGAGGCTGGGAAGCCTGTGGGTTTTCCTTCCAACCAGTTCAAGAGCTTCGCTCCTTCCCATCCACAGAGGGTTTATCTCAGGAGCCGTTCAGGTTATTCAGTCAAAATCCTGGTCAATGACACTCCTTCAAATGCTGACGCCCTGGCTTGAACCTTGAACACCTGATCGCCAGATCAACGTTGTAACTATTACACAAGCGCGGCTCCCACACACATATATGTATATACAGGGTGGCCCCAAAAAAGTGAGCACATCTCGTACAATGTAATACAATTACATCAAAATTTGTTTAACTGCATCCATAATAGCTTAAATAGTTTACTGATTTACTTACTTAGCTATTTAACTATATGACGTTATTACTACGACAATTTCCGGTCGCCATCTTTGATTTTTAATTTGCCAATCGTCAACTTCTGCGTGTTTTGAAAATATTTTAACCAGAATGACAAAAATCACAGCAGAAGACCGTATTCTGATTAAAAATTTGCGAATTGAAAAACAATAGGGTGCATTGCAAGAAAAAGTCTACCGTCGGCTAAAATTTATCACAGTTGAGCAGCTCAAGTTGGCAATAATCGAGGAATGGAGAAATCTAGGGCAGCGCTTTATTGACAGAAGCATAAACGAGTAGTGCCAATGCTTACAAAAAAGGGTTGAGAAGCAGGGGGGACACATTGAACATGTTTTCTGATTAGCGTAATTACTTGGCATACAACTGTAAATGACAAAACATTATATTAGTTCAATTATATTAAATAACCCTTTGTTACGAGATGTTCTCACTTTTTTTGGGCCACCCTGTATATATATATATATATATATATATATATATATATATATATATATATATATATATATATATATATATATATAGACAAATTAGATATACATATCAGGTATTATGAATAATAAACATATTCGATATACCCTTTCAGCGATGTCACTACTGCTCTGGTTCTTGATGGCTCTAGGTCGTTAAGTTCAATGACTTAGAATCCTAATTAAATGTTGCCCGTCCATTTGGAACACAGTGTGATCGTGACTGTATGTCCGGGCCCAGTCTTGGTTCTTTATTGAGTGCCAGAAACCGTTGAGTTCCGGATATTTAACAGGTCATCCTATTCTTTCCCCCAAGAACACGTGTTTGGTGGGCAGGTCTCAAAATGTCAAAAGTATTCATATTCTCCAATAAGCTTGCGTTGGTCCTGTAGAGTGTAGTATTTTGACTTGTTCACTACTGTATATGTCCACTGTAGTGTACAGAGTTGTTGTTGATATCAGGCATGCTCCAGTCTACCCAGCTGTAAATGGGTAACTCACCCTAGTCCTGAGTTAGGGAAGGCAAAGGCAACTGTAAGCAGTGGTTTCCCTCTAAGGCTCCAGGGGGAGCAGGCCCTAAACTTGGTCAATTCAACCGACGCAGGATGGTGCATACATGGAGTAGAAGTGTAGAGTGTGTTTAACGCGAATGGTGTACTGTTCGTGTTCTGACCAATCTAAGCACTCATTCACTTGTGTCTACAAGGCACCAATGCAGACTGCTGGAATCTTTGTTTACACAGTTTATTTTGACACACACACTGGGACAGAACGAGTAAATCATGGGTATATGTTGACACATCAATTTGCAGGCATACATAGTAGATCCCAAGTCATGACACATTCATAAATAATGGGTAGTACATCAATAGCTTCCAATGTCATGATACAGTATGGCCGCATCCCCTATCTGACTAAACGCGTCAGTGAAGGCGGATCGGAAAGTAACTAAAGTTGCTTTATGTTCATAGTTTATATCATCTTATGAAACCACGATAAGGGGTTTCTATCAAAATTGAGATCTCCTTGCCACTGTCCGAATAATAAGATACATGCCCGTTCTTTGGACAGTGATTCAAAAATATGATGACAGGAATGTAACATGGCCGCCTTCCTGAGTTGTCGCTCACTCACTCACAGGAGGATATATATAAGCCAAAGTTAATTTGAAATGCATATGAATAATTTCCTAAAGTCTTTCCATACAGTTCTACAGTAATCCAGCTACTTTACGTAGACATAACTGCTGTATGGAAGCCCGTCATCTTCGTCGATACAAACATGACCCTAGCGTTGCGAAGCACAACATTCCAGCTAGATCTAACCGACATGAGATCATCAAAAATAGGGTCTGGCATTACCTGGAGTCCGAATCATACATGATACCGTACATTAGGAGAGTCTCTAACACAAACTCTAGTAGAGACACAATCTCCTACAGAAGAAAAATCACTTCATAAATCATTTTTACTTAAGAATGTACCAGCCCTTGAAAATGCGTAACCCGCCATTGTAAACGGTACATCGGAACTCATCACGACTTGTCAAGACCACTCATACTTCCGCTAGAGCGGCATAACAGAATATAGTCCTGCCTACCCATCCAAAATATACAATATAGGACTGATTCTACTTGTACTAATAATATGTAATACATATGAATTCAGGCCATAAACATAATAAGCAAATTAATCTATTTTCTGGCCCTAAACAATAAGTACGGACATGAGCAATATCCATGCGCCGGATCAATATCAAGAACGATTACTCCTATAATCAAAAGTGTGAATCAATCATGAATTATCTAGCTTTAACATAGACAGCATTTTCATACACAAATGAATGAATGTCTATATCTTTTCCATATTAAATAGCCATATCGATTTTTGTAATATGTGCGTCAAAATATGCACGCAACAGATTACCACACCCCTCGGGGGAAAAAAAATGGTACATTTTTTTTTTGAAATACATCTAGGAGCAACATACAATAGGCTCACAACGCACCAATAACAATGCGCAGATGATAAGCATAAGTTTTATGACCTTAGAGAAAGTACTTCTCTAAGTATAAATATTTCCAGAGAGGTGTCACCAACGCATACTACAATATTAGCTATGACACAATTTCTACATTAGTTTATACATAAATTTCATCTAAGATATCTTAACATCATGATCATCAAAGACGAAAAACATTGAAAGATCAGCGGTGAATAAACATCAATGAACCGCTAAGTAGTGTTACAATCAATATATGATATATTACATATGTGTACACATTTCAACATAAGAACAACTGTATCACAGTTGTATAACAGTTATGAATCATGTGGGCATCTAGACAAAATATCTGCCATCACATTTTCTGACCCACGGATAGCTCGCACCGAAAAATGAAATGGCTGCAGAGCAATCGCGTATCGCGTTGATCTCGCGCTCTTCAGATTTTTACTCTGAATAGCCGTAAGAGCTTTCTGGTCAGTTTCCACAATGAAATGCGCGCCAAGAAGAAATCTTTGCAGTTTAAGGATTGACCAAACCATAGCCAATAATTCACGGTCTAGGACCGAGTAATTCTTCTCTGCGGCATTTAATTTCCGAGAAATATACATCACAGGATGCAGAGTTCCAGAGTACTCTTGCATTAGTGCTGCTCCAATCCCGGTGGATGAAGCGTCACTACGAAGAATAAATGTCTTATCCTTAGAAGGCAATACTAGGATAGGTGAAGTAGAAAACATTGTTTTAACCTTATCCAAAGAGGATTGACATTCTTGAGTCCAATGGACTACATTAGGAGACCCTTTCTTTAGCAAGGAAGAAAGAGGTGACATAATGGAGGACAGATTCGGAATGAATCGTCCATAAAATTGTATCAGACCTAAGAGACTTCGCACTTGCTTTTTAGTCTTAGGAATAGAAATGTTAAGTATCTTACTTGTATTATGGTCTTCTGTTTTTAGGAACCCATGACCAACACGGTGT
Organism: Oreohelix idahoensis; assembly: GCA_024509875.1. Taxonomy (NCBI): domain Eukaryota; kingdom Metazoa; phylum Mollusca; class Gastropoda; order Stylommatophora; family Oreohelicidae; genus Oreohelix; species Oreohelix idahoensis. The sequence continues at coordinate 995 of JAMPIV010004407.1, read as the reverse complement.
CCTAAGAAAGATATTTCGCTAAAACCAATACATGCTTTCGATGGTTTCGCTGTCAGGTTATGCTCGCGTAAGATAGACAATAGTTCATTTATCCCATTATAGTGATCGTTCCAAGTATCACTGAAAAGACAGATGTCATCAAGATACGCAATGACATCTGAGCGATGAGATAGGATTCGACGCATCATGCGTACGAATGTTGCAGGGGCGTTCATAAGACCGAAAGGCATGAAATTCCATTGGAATAGACCCCTAGGCGTCGAAAAAGCAGTAAACGGTTTGGCGTGTTCGGATAATGGAACTTGCCAATATCCCTTAGACAAATCGAGTTTAGTAAAGAAATGAGAATTCGATAGTCTCGTAAGTAGCTCTTCTAGTAAAGGCATAGGTTCAGCTTCAAATTTCGTCACTTGGTTCAATTTGCGATAATCCACGCAAAGACGTATGTTATTGTCTTTTTTACGTACAATAACCATCGGCGAAGAATATGCTGATGTGGATGGTTCAATAATTTTTAACTCTATCAGCTCATCCAACTCTTTCTCTACCTGTGCTTGAAAATGTATCGGGATAGGATACGGTCTGACTCTTATAGGACTATGGTCAGTAAGAATAATGTCATGTTGAATGACATCAGTTTGACCAGGAATGTCAGTAAGGACATCCTGAAATTGTTCTAACATAGTAGAAACTTGTTTCTGCTCTCCTGGAGATAATTCTGGAGAAATTGCAACATCTTTCCATAACTCATTAGAGTGAAGAGGAATCATTGGAAAAGGAAGATTTACATCCGAGAAACTTGTTTCCTCATCCTGTATTACTGACAGAGATGAGTACTGTCCATGTTGGACTGGAAAATCGTCCGTTGCCTGGAAAACAGGTTGTAAATAATCCGGACGTTCATGGAATTCCGTGAGCATGTTGATGTGGCAGGTTTTACGCTTCCCGTCAATATCGACGATATAGTCAACATCAACAACTTTTGATATTATATC